>JAVJIF010024117.1:0-52500 GCA_038442645.1 Agave tequilana | reverse complement strand
AATTAGAGTATGTAGATCAAGATGAACGGTTCGGATTATCCATAAAATCTCTCTTATATGGTTTTCTCACGAAGCTTATTATGAGAAAGTTTCTCATTTGAAAATTTTTCTATATATATATATATTTCAAATACAAGATCCACTCAAACTCACTACTTTCGGCCGTTCATTTTGCGTCGCTTGATGGATGGGCAAAAAGTATTAAAAATACTTGATTTTTAGTTATAAATACTTGAAATAATATAGATCAACTTCAACGGAGTGGATCTTGTATTCGAATGTCGGAGGGTTGAATTTGAGTTGGAAGGATTCAGACTCAAATCCTTTTACTTGTGTGCTTCCAAAAGGATTTGAGCCCGAATCCTTCTCACTCAAATTCAACCCTCCGACATTCGAATACAAGATCCACTCCGTTGAAGTTGATATATATTATTTCAAGTATCTATAAATCAAAAATCAAGTATTTTTAATACTTTTTTCCCATCCATCAAGCGACGCAAAATGGACGACCGAAAGTAGTGAGTTGGTTAGATGTATGTCTTTAGACATACAAATTCTCGATCCGACCATTTCATTATGATCTAAACATTTAAAAACCCCTACAACCAATATTTTTTAGTTTTCAAATGTTCTACACTATTAAACTAACCAACTTACTATTAAGGCAGTCCGTTTTTTTCCTACTTGATGGACAGGCAAAAAGTATTCAAAACACTTGATTTTTAATTTATAAATACTTGAAATAATATAGATCTACTTCAATGGAGTGGGTCTTGTATTCGAATGTCGGAGGGTTAAATTTGAGTGGGAAGGATCCGAGCTCAAATCCTTCTAGAAAGACACAAGTCTCTCTCTCTCTCTCTCTCTCTCTCTATATATATATATATATATATATATATATATATATGTGAGTATTGATCCAGTGAAAAAGTTACCTTATGTAAGAAGATGAGAAAGGAGCATTGGAACTGTTAGATTAGTTTCTGGGTGGTTGAGATTAGATTTGGAGGAAATAAAACTAAAACCCAAAAATTAAATTAATCAATCCATTATTAAGTTAACCAACCCAAAAACTATTCTTAACCACCAAAAAGATAATCTTATGGCTCATGTGGTCTTTTCTCATCTTCTCACCTAAATTAGCTTTCTCACTGGATCGCCACTAAACACGCACAGACCAGCACGCACACATACATATACATACAGAAATATGTACCTCAGCCGACAATTGAGAGTCCCTCTCAGTCTGCGGTGACGTGACACATTATTAGCCACACCAATAAGTTGCGGCCCGCCTATTGGAACAAGTAAAATTACTAAATTCCCATGCGGTAAAAGGTAGTGGTCCCGCTATTGTTTATTATTATTTTCTCCCTTTTTCTTGTTCCGCGCGCTATCAGATCTAGGTTTGAGTCTTCGTTCATAAATTTTTTTCTAAAAAATTGGGATTCGGATCAGATAATTTTTTTTTATTTTGCAGACCTAGATCTCTAAGCTCTTCATCAGGATCTCCTTTTCTATTTTAATATGACCGCCGACCAGAACACATGTCCTGCCAATTCATGTCATCGTCGTCCCCGATCTCTTTCTCCCGATCTAAATATGAATCATATATCGTCGTGTTCAACTTTCTCACAGAATATTGAAAATCTTGAAGGGTTGAGATCTTTGAATGCTGATCAAGAGGTTTTAATTTTTTTTAATTTTTTCCATCAATTTCTTATCTGTAAAAACTCTTGGGTAACCTAAATGGAACTGCGACCTAGTTTATACTTTACTGAATAAGAATCACTTTTATCAAAGTCGTCGTTTTTCAGTTAACAATTTCACAGTTTTTTTAACTGCGACCTTAGTCGCAGTTATTTAATTTTAAAATTACTTGTTTTTTCTGATGGTCACTAATATTTAAGTACTGCGACTAAGCTCGCAGTATTTATTAAAACAACTTTTTCAGTTATTATAAACATCATAAAGTATGCGATTACGGTCGTTGTTTTTAATAAACTATGTCTCAGTACCTATATAACTACAACCTTACTTGCAGTTCGTAATTACCTTGCATGTGTGATCTCTTACGCAGTCTTTTAATATATTAAGGACTTCGACAGAGGTCTCAGTATTACAAAATATCATTTTTTTTGCAAAAAACATGGACATCCTGAAAGCTGATACTACGATCGCAATCTTTTATTCAATAGTCCCAGCAATCTTTACAACTGCGACCTTAGTTGTAGTTTTATTTTATTATAGTTCAGACGTGTGATTTTCAATTATTTCATTTTATTTAATTCAACAATTATTTTAGTAGGATCTAAATTTACATGGAGAAATATCTGAAAGCTTAGTTATTTCTTTAGGACAAAAATTTTCCACAGACGATGAAGCATACAATTTCTATAATGCTTATGTAAGAAACAAAGGTTTTGACGTGAGAAGAAAAGGAATAGATAAGTCACATAGGCCTCCTCATGAAGTTATTTGTAGAAAATTTTATTGTAACAAGAAGGGTGTGAAGAAGTTGTCTGATAAAAGACAAGATGAGCTTACAGTCAACTGTCAAATCGATACTAGAGTTGAGTGTCCTGTTGAGATGCATGTACGTCTTCGTTTATTACCACACCAAAGTTTTTGGGTTGTCACTAAGTTTGTTGATTCTCATTCGTATAATTTATCAAGCCCGGCTAAGGTTCATCACTTTTACTCTCACCAGACACATCGATCAAAAATTAGCAGAAGCATTATGACCAATTTGGTTGATGTAGGAATTCGTCCTTTAAATATTTTTCATGTTGTTAATACAATGAACTACGAAGAAGGTTGTGAAGAAGAAAGCCCGCAACAAGTTATTGATTTTCTTCGACACTGGAGAAATAACATTGGTCAAGAGTTTATTTCGGTCATCAAATATTTTCAAGAACAAGCTGGGTCTGATCTAAAATTTTTCATTGCCAATGAAGTTAATAATGTGGGCACACTAAGAAGTATTTTTTGGACTGATTGAAGAGTAATCTCCTCGTGTTTGAGTTTTCATGATGTGATTGTTTTTTACACAACATACAAGATTAATCACTTCAACCTGCCATTTGCTCCATTAACTAAAGTGAATCATCATCAATTGTCAATTTTGTTTAGTTGTGCATTGCTTAGGATGAGCAGAGGGGTATATTTGTTTGGCTATTCAATAAATGGCTCAAATGCATACACGGAGTTGCACAAAAATTGATTATTACTGATCAGGATGCTCAGATAAGTGATGCCATCAAGATGGTATTTTCAACTATTCAGCACCGTTACTGTTTTTGGTATGTAAGAAAATACATTGCTGAGTAACAAATCCCCCTGATGAATAAGTATATGAAAGATTTTGCATCTGATTTCTATGTGTGGTACACCTCTCGTGATATAAGTACATGTGAGGAACGATGAAGATTGATGAAGGAAAAATATCATATAGAAGAAGAAGAAGACAATTGGTTGTTGAAGATGTATAGATTGCGTGGATACTGGGTTAATGCTTATTCGGAGTCAAAACAAACTCCTTGAATAGACATCCAATTCCAAACGAAAGTCATGGTAAAACAAACCCGACAAGATCCAAACATCTCCATTTCAAAAATTAATGTTTTTATTATAAATTTTTTTGATTACATCCATTCAAATACACACTTGGTTACATCTGACAAGAGTAATACAAGATCTATCACCTATTTGTGTTTGCTTTTTAAAAAGAGAACACAGATAACTCACACCTACTCATCCAAACCTGCCGAATGAGTTCCCAATGCTGAAGCAAACAAAGAGTTGCCTGTTGGGGAATGCTTCATACGGGCATGATCTTATTGTTCACGCCACCTTCCGCGGATCCTGAAGAAAGCCCAGGAGATTTTTGCACAAAAATAAGAGATCTTCCAGATGAAGAATCTCTTCCTCTCCGACTAGAACACGACTCCAAGAAAGCAGACTGGCTCCTCCACGATGTACAAGACAGTGAAGGCATCACATCACTGACCCTCAATCCTGAACAAGAGGCCAGAACCCTCGAAGGAAGAATGTTTCATCGGTGGCGTCCTAATGCACCCCATGCTTTCTTCATGCGCTTCACCTCAAGAAAAGAGTCTCCCAGGATAAGAGTGACAAGATCCAGACAGGAGTGGAGACTGCAAGACATGAAATACGGCGATGTAATCAAGTCCATCTCCACAACTGTCCAGGACAACCTCCATTCACGCCTCATCCACCACCAGGAAATTCACATACATGAACATTAAAACCACATCTGATCTATCATCAACGAAATATTCAGCTCTCCGACATCATAATCATTTAAGACTAATAATTAACTATATATCTGTAAAATTTACTCTCTTAATTAACCTGGTCTGCTCCCAACCTCAACTCAGATTATGTTACTATTTAGCACACTGACCAACTCAATCACTAACATATCCAGTCAAGTCATAGTCAAAAGTATACCATAAATAATCCTGAATCTGAAATAGTAAACAATCTATATATGAAATAATAGGACAAGAAAATCTCAGTAAAAGAGTATTGAATCCACTATATGTCCAAGTATCAACAGATCTCATAAATCAAATAATATTACCAGTTGATAAAGTAAGTCACCCACATCTCAGTACAAGGCACTAACTCTGCATTTATATATATACATCAATAATATATCAATTTCATTCTCCGTCACCAAATTCAACCTCACCCTAATATAGTCCACTGACCCAATCCATAAATGAAGCAAACTCATTAGTTATTTCTCAATTTTACAATTTAATTCTCATTTGGTTTTTATTAATAAGGAGGATCAAGACTAATACACATCTGTCTAGAATAATGGAACGAATCGACAATACTATTGGTAACAGAGTAATGATATATCAATAAAACAATATCAGAGCATCACAATATAACAATGGTGACCGACATGAACAAAATAATGAAGAAGAATATATACATGCGCATGAAACATCAAGATAAAAAGCTGAAATTGAGATAGATCAATAATCGAACACTCACATGAAATGACGTGATTTTGGATCCGAATCGACATCTGGTCTTCACTGCATGAACCAGTACTGATCTACGGATCATTCCATGAATCAGTCTTCAAATCGCCTATGTATCGGGTTCGTAATGAGCACAACTCCGAATCAGGTCTGAGTCTCTTGTTACCGGTTTGGAGCGCACGGACAAGTCTGCATTGCTGTTACATATAACCAAACACATATAGCCACACGTACACATAAATGTACATGTACACACCCCTACACACGCACACACGAGTATATACATACATACACATAATCATCCATACTCCCAGGCATACCAATACTCACACACTTATAATCATGCATGCATTTATACATACATACTTACACACTTTTACATAAACATATAGAATAAACATACACACCTCAATGCACACGTAACACATATCCACAAATATACCATCACATAATAATTTATGCATACTCAATCACAAATGGCATGTAGCACCCCGTTCCCGGGATACGTACCCAGATGCGTCTCCCAATTTTTTAACCGTATTATTTCAATTTTCTTTTAGTATTTATTTTTGAGTTGTGATTGCTTATATTATTTGAATCGGATCTGGATTCTCTGTCTTAGAGTCAGCCCTGACCTTGACCAGTAACCTGATACTAGTATACTGCTGATTTGACCTTTCTGTTGGCCCAAGGTTACAATCAACCCATGTTTAGTGTATTTTGATGATTACAAAACATATTAGTTATTTGTACTAATATCATTTGTTGTTTAAGTGTGTTTCAGGTTTATTATCATACTAGAAGTACTCTCACTCATATACAAAGATTTTGGACTCATATACAAGCTATTGGACTCAAGACAAGTCAAATTGGGCTCAAATTGCAATATTGAAGATCAAGAGAAGATAGCTCAAGTTGAAGTCTTGAAGACCTGTGTAGTTTGTAAGTTTAGTTTTGTAAAGATAGAATATGTGAAATTTGGCTCTAGGATTTGCACACACATTTGTTTTGTATGTTTCTATGTTTTCAAAATATTTATTTCTAGGTTTATGCCTTAGTTTATACATACATGTACCCAAAGCCTTATATCTTCAAAACTTGTTTAAATACATGTATATAAACTATTTTCAGCATAACTCTTAGCTTAAGTTTTTAAAGGAATTTCTACAAATTTTTCTAACTCAAAATCTGCCCAGAAAACTGTTTTCCAGGCATACCGGTCGACCGACCCTAAATATCAGTCGACCGGCTGCTGTGGCCAGACATGCACGAGGCTGTGCATGTCTGCCGGTCGACCGACCCTAAATATCGGTCGACTGGTTTTTGGTGATCTGCTCTCTGTATTTTTCGGTCGACTGGCCCAGTCGACCGATAGAAGGAAACTGTGTTTCCTTCTGTGAGATCGGTCGACTGGCAGTCGACCGGAGCCACAACGGCTCTTTTGCCAGCAGACACCCGGTCGACCGGCAGTCGACCGGTAAGCCTGCAACAAGCCCAACGGCTCTTTCCTCTTTGGGCATTTCTGAAAAACTGTTTTTGGGTTTCTCTTTAACAGAGTTTTTAGGAGTTGTTGGGGTGCTTTTGCAGAAGATTTTAGCAGGAAAAATCAGGGTTTTTAACCTATTCTCTCCCTATAAATAGTGGAGAATAGGCCTTAGTTATTTACCAAGAAAAAATTACAAGTTTTCATTGTTTTCAAGAGAAAGAGAAAAATAGTTTAAAGCTTTCATTTCCATTCTTTCAATTTGGTTTTTCAGTTGTTGTTTGATCTCTAATATCACTCTACAACTGAAGCTTTTCTCACCACACTTCATAGTGCCAAAAATTTCATATTCTCTCTATAGGTGAAGTTGTAAAAGTGAGAGAGTGTTTGTAAAAGAGAAAGGGTGTTGTGGTCTAGTTGAGATCACAAATTTGTAATCTTTTGTTCTTGTGGAGACAAGTTCCTAAGGGGAACTTCTTTGTAAGGTGAAGCTACGGGCTTGAGGTCTTTGGAGGCCTTTCTTGTACGGGATCCTACGGGGATAGTGGAAACCCTTCACGGAGGTGAAGGCGGGGACTAGAGCTACGGGCTCGAACCTCGAAACAAATCACTTTGTTTGCGATTGGCTTGGCGTTCCTCTTGCTTATTTTCTTGCTTTAAATTACTTCCAATTTGTTGCTTGTGAACTAACTCTTATTTGTGCTATCCTTACTTGTTTACTTAACTTGCCTTCAATATTTCTTGCTACAATACTTGTGTGCATTTCATCATAGCATTTCATACTTGGAATTGTTCGATCACACCTCAATACAACACGGTTGCATTGCGCACCTCTAACCCATTTAAGGGGAATTGGGAGGAAGGAGTTCAGAACCTCGCAAGGGGTATTCGGCTCTTAGTCGTGTTTTGAGAGATCGTTGCATCCTCACTTAAGTAAAATTTAAAAAGATCATTAGATTAGCAATTACACCTATTCACCCCCCTCTAGGTGTATTTCAATTGGTATCAGAGCTTGGACTCTAGGATTTGGCTTAACAACCTTAGAGAGATCCTTATATTGCTAATCACTTCATTCATTTCCACATAGTAAACATGGCCGATGGAATTAAGACCCCACCTAAGTTTGATGGACTTAACTTTCCCATATGGAAGGTTAAGATGACCGTGTTCTTACAATCTCTAGGTAGTCGAGTTGCAAAGGCCGTGACTAAACAATTTAGTGTACCCCCCGGTGATGAATCTACTTGGTCCGAAATTGAGACCAAAGAGTTTGATGCCAATGCTAGGGCTCATTATGCACTCCTACAAGCCCTCAATGATGATGACATAGCTAGAGTCATCCATTGCAAATCCGCCTATGAGATTTGGACCCATTTGCTAGTAACACATGAGGGGACATCACAAGTGAAGAGGGCCAAGATAGACCTTCTTCGGTCCCAATATGAAAATTTTTGCATGCAAGAGAATGAAACCATAGATGATATGGTTACTAAGTTTACAAAGATTACTAATGGTCTTGCTTCTCTAGGTGAAGAAATCAACAATGACCAAAGGGTGAGAAAGATCATCCGGGCTCTCCCTCCATCATGGGAAGTGAAAGCTACAACATTGAAGGAACTCAATGACAAAGATGAAATTGAGCTCATTGGACTCATTGGTAACTTGAAGACCCATGAGATGGAGAGAAAGGCAAGAGAGGACATGGCACCTACCAAAAAGAAGACCATTGCCTTCAAAAGTCATGCTACCTACTCCGACGAAGATGACGAAGAAGAAGATGACGAGGAGCTCTCACTTCTAGTCAAAAATGTCCGGAGGATGTACAACAAGGCAAAGTTCCAAGGAAGAAGGAGATGGCAAGGAGGCAAGGAAGAAAGGAAGATCATTTGCTTTAATTGCCAAAAGCCGGGACACATAGTAGCGGAGTGTCCGGACAAAGTAAAGCCATCTTCATCCAAGAAGCCATACAAGAAAAAGGCTATGAAAGCAACATGGGATGACGAAAGTGAATCCGAGGAGGAGATTGACACCGCCAATATGTGCTTCATGGCAAATGAGAGCACAAGCAAGGTAACCCCCCAACTTTTCTTGATGAAGATTTATCCATGGATGAGTTAAGTGAAGCATTTATGGAACTCTCTCAAAATTATGATTTCATGAAGAAAAAGTATTTGAAAATGAAAAAGGATAATGAATCACTTAGTATTCAAGTTGTAAATCTCACAAAAGAAAAGGATAATTTAGTTTCCACCTTGACCACTACTAAAAATGATTTTGAAAAATATAAGACTTCTTGCAAGGGTAAGGCCCCACTAATTGATTCTAATGAGATTGCCATGCTTAAGAAAAGATTAGACTCATTAGATGTTGTTTTGAAAAAGTGTAGTGAATTTGATAAAAAGAAGATTGAGGCTATGTTTCCAAAGAAACAAGCCCCAAAGAAAAATGCTCATGCTCATGTTCATGTTCATGCTACACAACCTAAACAATATGGCAAACCCCAAAAGCATGCTCACACTACTACACATACACATCATGCTTTCATGTATAGAAAAGTGTACTCATGTTCACATTGTGGACGGAAAGGACACTTAGCTAATTTTTGCTATGATAGACTAAGTGCATCATCTCATAATGTTTGGGTTCGTAACACTAACTTTCAAGGACCCAAGAAAGTTTGGGTACCAAAGTCAACCATTGTTTTAAATGATGTAGGTACTCTCCAAAGCTCAAAGACGTAGAGGTTTGTGGTATCTTGATAGCGGTTGCTCAAGGCACATGACTTGGGACATCAACAACTTTGCAACCCTATCAAGATATCATGAGGGTGGCACCGTCACCTTCGGAGATGACGCCAAGGGTAAAATCATCGGTATTGGTAATGTAAAACTTGGCACCTCTCCTTTAATTGAAAATGTTGTTTTAGTTGATGGCCTCAAGCATAATCTCTTGAGTGTTAGTCAACTTTGTGATAAAGGTTTTGATGTTGTTTTTGATAATGTTTCTTGTAAAGTGATTGATAGAACTTCTAATGTTTGTGTATTTTCCGGTTTTCGTGAAAGCAATGTTTATATGATTGATATGTTAAATATGTCTTGCAATATAACATGTTTAAAAGCCCTCGATGACGACTCTTGGTTGTGGCATAGGAGATTAGGCCACGTTTCATTTGACCATATTTCTAGGCTTAACTCTAAGGAAATGGTGAAGGGTATTCCTTCATTGAACTTTGAAAAGGACCGAGTTTGTGATGCATGTCAATTTGGGAAACAAACTAAGTCCTCATTCAAATCAATTAAGGATATCATGTCATCACGTCCATTAGAGCTAATCCACATGGATTTATTCGGCCCAACACAAACCAAAAGTTTAAGTGGGAGTAGATTTGCTTATGTTTTAGTAGATGATTTTTCGCGTTTTACTTGGGTTTATTTTCTTGAACATAAAAGTCAAACCTTTTCATATTTTCAAGCCTTTAAGAAAAGAGTTGAAAAGGAAAATGACTCCTCAATAATTAAAATAAGAAGTGATAGAGGAGGTGAGTTCATTAACCTTCCCTTTACCGCTTTTTGTGAGGAACATGGAATAAAACATGAACTTTCTTGTCCTAGAACTCCACAACAAAATGGAGTAGTTGAGCGGAAAAATCGTACTTTGCAAGAGATGGCTAGGACAATGTTAAATGAATATGGTCTACCTCATTATTTGTGGGCCGAAGCCGTTCATACTTCATGTTACATTGCAAATCGTGTTTTCCTATGTAAAAATACTACTAAGACTTCTTATGAGATGTATTTTTCTAGAAAACCTAATGTTTCTTATTTCAAAGTGTTTGGTTGCAAATGTTTTGTTTTAAATACAAATATTAATTTGGGAAAATTTGATGCTAGATCATATGAGGCTATTTTTGTAGGTTACTCAAATACTAGTAAGGCTTATAGAGTCTTCAATAGGTCAACTTTGACTATTGAGGAATCTATTCATGTTAAATTTGAGGAATCTAACAAGTTTGTTAAGAATTGTGTAGAAATTGATGCTTTAGATGAAGGCTTGGAGAAAGTGACCTTGGAGGATGCTTCTACCATGGGAGATAAGCCAAAGGATGGTGATGGAAGTGAAGCCAAAGTGGAAGAGGCTCAAGGAAATGAACATCAAGCAAATGAAGAGGAGCCCTCTCAATCACTACCAAAGGATTGGAGATTCAATCCTCATCATCCCAAGGACCTCGTCATAGGTGAAGTATCAAAAGGGGTAACCACTCGCTCTAAGATTCAAGATTTTTGTGGTAATTTTGCTTTTATTTCACACATAGAACCTAAAAATGTCCTCGAGGCCGAGGCCGATTCATATTGGTTGCTTGCAATGCAAGAGGAGCTCAATCAATTTGAGCGCAATCAAGTTTGGCACCTTGTTCCTAGGCCCCAAGATAGACCAACTATTGGCACTAAATGGATCTTTAAGAACAAGTTGGATGAATCGGGTAATGTAGTTAGAAACAAGGCTAGGTTAGTTGCCCAAGGTTACACTCAAATCGAAGGGATTGATTTTGAAGAAACCTTTGCACCCGTAGCACGGCTCGAAGCCATACGGATGACCTTAGCATATGCCTCATTTAAAGATTTTAAGTTATTTCAAATGGATGTAAAAAGTGCTTTTCTTAATGGTTATATTGATGAGGAGGTGTATGTTGAACAACCCCCCGGGTTTGTTGATCCTACACACCCTAATTATGTTTATAAATTAGATAAAGCATTATATGGTTTGAAACAAGCCCCTAGGGCTTGGTATGAAAGATTGTCTTCATTTTTGCTTTCAAATAATTTTAAGAAAGGAAAAGTAGATAAAACATTATTTACCAAACATGTAGATCAAGATATCCTCATAGTTCAAATTTATGTTGATGACATTATTTTTGGATCTACTAATGTTTCTCTTTGCAAGAATTTTGAATCATGCATGAAAAAGGAATTTGAGATGTCTATGATGGGGGAGCTCAATTTCTTTCTTGGACTTCAAATCAAGCAACGTAGTGATGGGACATTCATCAACCAAGCCAAGTACACCAAAGAACTTATCAAGAGGTTCGGGCTTGAAGGATCCAAAGTAGCAAAGACTCCCATGGCAACCACTACAAAACTTGACAAAGATGAACAAGGTAAGGAAGTAGACATCAAATTATTTCGTAGTATGATTGGTAGTTTACTTTATCTTACGGCTAGTAGGCCGGATATAATGTTTTCCGTATGTTTATGTGCACGTTTTCAATCATGTCCTAAGGAATCACACTTAATTGCGGTAAAACGCATAATTAGGTATCTTAAGGGCACAATTGATTTAGGTTTATGGTACCCGAAAACTAACCAATTTACCATGACTAGTTATTCGGATGCCGACTATGCCGGTTGTAGGGTAGATAGGAAGAGCACAAGTGGCACTTGCCAATTCTTGGGCAATTGTCTTGTATCTTGGTCTTCCAAAAAGCAAAATAGTGTAGCCCTATCAACCGCCGAGGCGGAGTATGTTGCGGCCGGAGCTTGTTGTGCACAAGTTCTTTGGATGCAACATACTCTTCTCGATTTTGATTTGCATTTTGATCATGTTAAGATTTATTGTGATAATACTAGTGCTATTCACATGACCAAAAATGCTAATCAACATAGTAAAACCAAACATATAGACATTAGATATCATTTTCTTAGAGATCACTTTGAAAAAGGTGACATTGATATCGATTTTGTTTCTACCGATTTTCAACTTGCGGATATTTTCACAAAACCTTTAGATTATGCAAGATTTTCTTTTATTTGTGGTGAATTAAATGTTTGTAAAATTGATACTTAAAGTATCTTAGTTTGTTTTTTTTTTATATGTGTTAAATTTTTTTTTTTTTTAACCCTTTTTGATGTATGACAAAAAGGGGGAGAAAAATGTATGAGTTTGGAGAAATACTAAGTTTTCTTAGTTGTTTTAATATTTGGTTCATGTTTGAGTTTCTTATTTATGGTGATGACTTTGTTTTAAAAATGATTTTTGTATGCTTACATAGTTTCTCATATTCATGTTAAATATATAGCATTGTTTAAGGGGGAGCTTTTCAAGCTTTTCCTCTCTTATTTGTTTAATAACTCATATGTTTTGTCATCATCAAAAAGGGGGAGATTGTTGGCCCAAGGTTACAATCAACCCATGTTTAGTGTATTTTGATGATTACAAAACATATTAGTTATTTGTACTAATATCATTTGTTGTTTAAGTGTGTTTCAGGTTTATTATCATACTAGAAGTACTCTCACTCATATACAAAGATTTTGGACTCATATACAAGCTATTGGACTCAAGACAAGTCAAATTGGGCTCAAATTGCAATATTGAAGATCAAGAGAAGATAGCTCAAGTTGAAGTCTTGAAGACCTGTGTAGTTTGTAAGTTTAGTTTTGTAAAGATAGAATATGTGAAATTTGGCTCTAGGATTTGCACACACATTTGTTTGTATGTTTCTATGTTTTCAAAATATTTATTTCTAGGTTTATGCCTTAGTTTATACATACATGTACCCAAAGCCTTATATCTTCAAAACTTGTTTAAATACATGTATATAAACTATTTTCAGCATAACTCTTAGCTTAAGTTTTTAAAGGAATTTCTACAAATTTTTCTAACTCAAAATCTGCCCAGAAAACTGTTTTCCAGGCATACCGGTCGACCGACCCTAAATATCAGTCGACCGGCTGCTGTGGCCAGACATGCACGAGGCTGTGCATGTCTGCCGGTCGACCGACCCTAAATATCGGTCGACTGGTTTTTGGTGATCTGCTCTCTGTATTTTTCGGTCGACTGGCCCAGTCGACCGATAGAAGGAAACTGTGTTTCCTTCTGTGAGATCGGTCGACTGGCAGTCGACCGGAGCCACAACGGCTCTTTTGCCAGCAGACACCCGGTCGACCGGCAGTCGACCGGTAAGCCTGCAACAAGCCCAACGGCTCTTTCCTCTTTGGGCATTTCTGAAAAACTGTTTTTGGGTTTCTCTTTAACAGAGTTTTTAGGAGTTGTTGGGGTGCTTTTGCAGAAGATTTTAGCAGGAAAAATCAGGGTTTTTAACCTATTCTCTCCCTATAAATAGTGGAGAATAGGCCTTAGTTATTTACCAAGAAAAAATTACAAGTTTCATTGTTTTCAAGAGAAAGAGAAAAATAGTTTAAAGCTTTCATTTCCATTCTTTCAATTTGGTTTTTCAGTTGTTGTTTGATCTCTAATATCACTCTACAACTGAAGCTTTTCTCACCACACTTCATAGTGCCAAAAATTTCATATTCTCTCTATAGGTGAAGTTGTAAAAGTGAGAGAGTGTTTGTAAAAGAGAAAGGGTGTTGTGGTCTAGTTGAGATCACAAATTTGTAATCTTTTGTTCTTGTGGAGACAAGTTCCTAAGGGGAACTTCTTTGTAAGGTGAAGCTACGGGCTTGAGGTCTTTGGAGGCCTTTCTTGTACGGGATCCTACGGGGATAGTGGAAACCCTTCACGGAGGTGAAGGCGGGGACTAGAGCTACGGGCTCGAACCTCGAAACAAATCACTTTGTTTGCGATTGGCTTGGCGTTCCTCTTGCTTATTTTCTTGCTTTAAATTACTTCCAATTTGTTGCTTGTGAACTAACTCTTATTTGTGCTATCCTTACTTGTTTACTTAACTTGCCTTCAATATTTCTTGCTACAATACTTGTGTGCATTTCATCATAGCATTTCATACTTGGAATTGTTCGATCACACCTCAATACAACACGGTTGCATTGCGCACCTCTAACCCATTTAAGGGGAATTGGGAGGAAGGAGTTCAGAACCTCGCAAGGGGTATTCGGCTCTTAGTCGTGTTTTGAGAGATCGTTGCATCCTCACTTAAGTAAAATTTAAAAAGATCATTAGATTAGCAATTACACCTATTCACCCCCCTCTAGGTGTATTTCACTTTCTACTAGTCAGATTTGACTGATTTCAGTTTCAAACACTATTTTCTAATATTTTAGATTTTTCATAATTTTCTGAATTTTTTCAGAATTATTCTGCAAAATCTTCAAAACTGGTGTCGATCGGCATCGCTGATCGATTTTCAGATTTTTTTAGTTTTCAAACGAAGTTAAATTTTTAAAAACAGTTTTCACAGTACTTCTTAGAATCTCATTTTCTATCTAATATATTTTCTAAGATTTTTCTGAATTTATCAAAAATTGACTGATTTTGGTGTCCACTGATATCGCTAGAAGATTTCAGGATTTTTAAGTTGAAAATTAGATTGAATTTCTCAAATCTGATTTCATCAGATATCTTAAAATAATATTTTCTATTTTTGAGAATTTTTCAGAACGTTTCTAAAACAGTCAAATTTTACCCTATTTAAATATAATATTATTTCCTTTTCTTTTCTTTTCTTACTTTTTCCTTTTCCACTCCTCTACTTTATACTCCCAGGTTATCCTATTAATTTAAATATTTAATTATGTACTTATTAAATTATTTTTTCTTATTTCTTTTTCTTTTCTTTATTTTTCCTTTTCCTTTCTTTTATTTTCTTTCTTTTTCTTCTTTTCTTTTTCTCTTTCCTTCTCCCCATTCTCTGCAACCACAATGACTATGCCCTACACCAGAAGCAGCAGCTGCACCAGCAGCCAAGGACATCCGCACAACCATCTCCCCCTATTCCTCCTCCCATACTCTCCCTCTCCCTCGTTCTATTTAATTTTCCTTTCTTTCTTTCCCTTCTCCCTATTTTCTCCATCTTCTTCTTCATCTCTCCCACCAACTCCCCTCAACCGCCGCCTCCACCACCAGGGCCACCAGCGCGCCGCCCCCCTAGCCGCCGGCGCCGGCCCCAACCCCCCACTTCCCTTCCCCACTTCTCTCCTCTCCAAATTCCATCTCCTCTCCTCTAATTTCTCCATAAACCCATCACCTTATCTTCCACCTCTTCTCTAAAATTCTCTATCAATTCCACTAAATCCTCCACTTCCACCACCACACCACCATCTTCTCCTCCTCTAACTCTCCAACACCACCACTATCAACCACCACAACCACAACTACCACCACCACCACCACCTACAACAACAAACAACAACAACACCTTCACCACCACCCACCTTCCTCCTCCACGCTAGAGGCGCCGCCCCCTTCCTCACCGGCCGCCCCTCCGGTGGCAGCGGCGCCGCCCAGGCCGCCGGGCACCACCCAAACCTCCCTCTCCTTTCTTCTTTTCTTCCTTCCTTCCTTCTTTCTTTCTTTTCTTTCTTTCCTTTTTCCCTCTTTTCACTTTTACCCTTCCCCTTCATTCCCTAATTACCCCACGCTATCCACACACTCTCTCCCCCCCTATAACTTTCTCTCTCTCTCTCTCTCTCAGAATTCTTCTCTCTATAACAAATTCTCCTCTCTCTCCTCTCTCATTCTCTCTCTAATATTTATAATATATAATACATACATACATATATATATTAATATATGGATTAGTAGCATGCTCACATGTGTTCGCGGACTTCCCGGGTTTTAACTCAGTATTGCATTCCGATTTTTAGGCGAGTGCTTTGCTATTATTAATTCATGTTTAAGAACTGCTACTCTAACGTTTATAGCATGATACATTGATATGTGGATGTCTTGTTACTACCGTTATATGCCTAACAATTGCTACTGTAGCTTTAGTACATGGTATATCACTATACTAGTTAATATATGATGTTGTACTCTATATTCTCACCAGTATTTGACATGTTTACTTGACACCTGATCCACGACACTTGATATCTAACACCGGTACTTGATATGTTATACTTGACACCTGATCCATGACACTTGATATCTGAAACTGGTACTTCACATGTTATACTTGACACCTGATCCATGATACTGGTACTTGACATGTTATACTTAACAGCTGATATCTGATACTTGATATCTGACACCGATACTTGACATGTTATACTTGACACCTGATATATGACACTTGATAATTGACGTGCTATCACTCACTTGACATGCTTTCGCATGGTACTAGTATACTTGACCCGATATTGTGACACCTGACTGGATATTATTACACTTGACACCTATATTACTTTGCATATTCATGATTATCACTTTTACGGGGACTTAGGATGATTATTATATTGTTACCAGACATTTAGTACTCCTGAACTCCTGTATACTCGAACCCCTGAAAGAGGGAGACGCCTGATACTATACTCCTGTTAATCCCCGTAATAGGATAACCATGAATATAGGATTACTGTGAATACCCTGTGGACATTATCACTGGACAAATTGTAATAATTAGACAACTTACATCGGGATGGGGGAAACTGATGAGAACTAATATAGTCTCCATGTTTATGATGGTCTTATAGTATCGCGTGGTCACATACTTGGATTCGACCTGGAGGCCACTAGGTGTTTTCGTGGGGGGTGTACTGGCACCCCTACTCCCATGCCTGTCGGTTGTGCCATAAGCCCCTGGGCCTATTCCTGTGGGAGCAGTGACATCCTATTCCTATTCTGGCGTACAATGAGTCCCGATACCTAGCGATACGTTCCGGCTCAGTACTGGATGCTCGTTGACCGTTGTCCCGGGCATGTACGAGACCCATTCTAAGTATGGTTCATCGATCTCCATCGGTTCCCAATAACTTATTCTCCGATTTGTATGCTGAGGTATGTGGAATGGGACACATACTGATGTATACAAAATTAGATGAGTCTTAATAATTAATAATAACATGCTCCTGATATCTGACTAGCTATACACTTAATCTATACTCATGAGACATGTGACACAATAGATTATCCTGCCCATCACTTACATATAATACTTGTGCTACTTTGTTGGATTACTTGATTACTTATTTTCGGGTTTCCATACTGTTTCATTATTCTGTTATTGTGGAGGCAAATTCAGATTATATAAACTCAGATTACAGTGACGTGAGGTGTATGGTGTATATATGAGGGTTTCCTTATTTGAATTATTCCTTCGACGTACTAATCTCACGGATCGGTATGTGGGTTTGCATAATTGATTTTCCTGTAGTTATTTTACTTACTGTTTCATTTCATGCTCATATGTACTTATATTCATGATACACTTTTCCTATACACGTGTGCCTAATATGCACGCCACTTGGCTTTATCATATGTACTCGCGGGTTGTATCTGACAACCCTGAATTTTCATGTCCAGATCCTAGAGACCGGACCTTGGTGGCCTTGTTGTAGCTGATCAAAGTGCGCAGCGGATCCTTCCGTGACGATCAGAGTGCAACAGAAGCTTGAACATCGCCGTAGCTCTCCCTCCCAGCTCTTCTCCTGATTGGCTCCCGAGGCCCCTCTTGCTGCTCATGAGCATCTCTCAGCTTTTATTATGTATATCTCTTCGTGTATTGTATACTTTTATATTTTCTAGTGATATAATATTCCTGTAATATTGTATCATTCTTTGTGATAACCATGTAGTTGTACTTTTCTGTTAGAATGTATATTTTCACTGTGCTTCCGTACTCTGATTCTTGCCTGTACTGATGCTTAGCGTATATACGTGAGGGTATTTTCGACCTGCGTATAAACATCACTGTGACGTCTCCGTACCCGCGGGATCGGATCGTCACATGATACATACATAAATACATCCATAATAACATAGAAATAGAGAGAGGGCACACTCATGGTGCAGAAGGAGAATGTCTGAGAGAAGCCGCGGTAGAGCTCGCTGGATGAGGCGGAAGCCGAGGAGGGGGAGGAACTCATGGTCGGCCATGGAGAGTTCGACGACAGAGGAGGCGGAGGCGGCGAGGATTTTGGGGTGTCGCGAGCTACCGTCAGGGTCTCGCTATAGAAGAAAGAGGAGGCCGTATGGTGGGTTGGGCTGCTAGCAAAGGAAGGAAGAAAAGATTAGGTTAGGGTTTTGGTCTAGGATTAGATGTTTATATTGGAGATGTTAATTGTTTATGATTATATAGTTAGGATTAGAATAATTAAAAATTATATGGTTAGGATTAGGAGATAATGAGAGATTAGGTTAGTTAAGATTTTTATTTAATTAAGATAACTATAGAATTTAGTAGTTAGGATATATGAGAATTGGGTTAGTTAAGTTTTAGATTTGATGGATAGGGTTAGATAAGATTAAATATAGGGAGAGAGAGATAAAGAGTTATTGACTAGGTAGTTAAGATATAAACATACACAGTTAAGATTTAGGATTTAGTTGATAGGATAAGAATTAAAATAGATTTAAGATTAGTTAGGATTTTATTTTGAAATAGAATTAGTTGAGATTGTGATTTTGAAAATTGGATGTAGATTTGGGTAAGTTAGAATTAGATATGATTTTTATTAGGATTTAGATTTGAGATAAGATTAAAATTAGATATTGGGTAATAGGTTTTGGTTTGGTTTTGACTCAAATAAAAGAAAAATAGAACGAATAGAAATGGGCTCATGATTTAGGTCAAGGAAAATTGAAAGAAAGATATGAAGCGGGTATGGGCTAATGATAAAATGTAAAGCATATGAAAATGGGTACCTGGGTTTAGATTGGGCTTAATATAAAGAATAAGAAAATGAAAGAAAAAGAAAGAGAAAATAGGGGGAGTAAGAAATGAGCTTGTCTAAGAATAATACACAAAATAAATATCAATAATATTAATAATAAGAATAAGAACAATAATACACAAAGATACTTAACAATAACAATAATAATTACTAATAGTAATAATCATAATAATAATACATAACAACAATAATAATTAACACAAAATCATGCAATAAAAAAATATTATTATTCATTATTAAATCTTGTATTTCAAAAATAGACGTATTACACCCTTATTTTTCATTGATTTTGCAAAGGAGAAAACTTACAAAAAAGAGTTGAGGAGCTAAATTACAAGTATTCTAAAAAGATTACAAGTAGATCTCCTCTGAGATTCTGGAGAAGTGTGCCGATAGGAGTCTGGTCAACGCGCGACCACTTTGTCCCTTTGACGATGCGATCGATGGGATTACCTTCTCGCCTGGTTCGGGGAATCGGAGAACAGAAGGTTGGTAGAACCCTCTTGTTACTTCTCAAACTGCCTCCACTTGGGAATTCCTTCTCGCCTGGTTCCGGAGATTCCTTGAGAGGAAAATCTTAGGGTATCAGCACCCTGATTAGAGAAGTAGTTCTCTGAATTCTCTGAATTCTTGGAAGTAAGAGAATAGATCTCTGTTTAGCCGTCTCTCTCTGTGCGTCTCTTTGCCTGTGCGCGTGTTTGTGCCCCTCTGTTCGTATGCCTCTGGTGGGCTATTTACAGGGAGAATAGGGGTATAATTGTCCCTTGAAAATTTGGAAACAGATTGAATCAATCTGTTTAAATCTAAAAAGTAGCCTTACTGCGAGACTAGAATCAGCTTCTGCGAAGCTAAGAATAGCAGGTAGCGTCAATCTCCTGTTCTGTTTTGATTCTTTCCAAATAACTGAAAGATCTCCCCTGATCTTCTTACTTATTTTAGGAGAGTCAAGAGATCATGGTAAAGAACTACCAAATTTGATCTCAGATTTTATCTTGATTAGATTTGATCTTGAATAGATTTGATCTAATCTGAAGATTTGGTTGGTCAAAGTTGACCATAACAGTCCCGCAGCGGAGCTGCCGCGTCGATCTCGCAGCGGAGCTAGAAGGAGCATCTGGCGAAATCAGAAGAAAGCTCTTCAGCGGAGCTGGATAAATATTTGTGGTGAAGCTATCATCCTTCTGCGCGATTGCGTGTGGCTTCGAATGAAGCTAACTCTCTGCGGAGTTAACTGAGCACTTCAGACGAAGCTGTAAGTTAGCTCACTGATAGAGCTTTGAACAGCTTCAAGGCGAAGTTGGACAAACTTAGCCTCTCAGGTGAGGTTATCCCCTCGGGGTCATGTGATGCTAAGTGTTAAGCTAACCTAGCATCTTAGACCTGCTTAGGTCTCTTCAAAGATAATCTGGGCTCACTGTCTGCTTCACTGGATCAGTAGAGTCCAAGTTGTTGATCTGTCCCTCGGAGATGGGTACAGAACTGGTCGTCAGCTTGTCTGTTGCTTGTCTTTTGTAAATGTCAACAAGTTTAGACATTGTTCAGGCTAGTCAGGAATCTTGTCTTTTTTAGAGTGTCAACAAGACCCCCTTCAAAGTTTTCGTGAGTCTGCAATGGAATGGTTTAGACTTCGAAATACTTTGAATTGCTTTGATTGATGGTATGTGAAGTACGAACGTCGCCATGGTGGTTGAGTTCAGCTTCGCTTTTAATCCTGCTTCCAGATTGGAATAAGTTCGCCGAGAAATCGTGTAGATTCGCGATTCTGGGTAGCTTCGCGTTCGAGCCTCCCAGAGTAGATTCGCTTCAAATTGGTCTTGGAACGTCGTTCCTTTCCCGAGGCTAACTGCTTTCGGCTAGTTACGAGAAGGATTGCCTCTTTTTTCGAGGTTAGAATAACCTCTCTTGCATTAACGAGGAAGATCATTCTTCCGCGTGCATTTCTGAGGGAGACTATTCCCTTTCTCAAGGCTTAGTAAATGTCTTAAATTCGCTCGCGCTTCTAAGCTTGAAGCAGCGGCGGTGCGATCAGGCCATGAGGCCTATAAATAGGACACTTGAGGTCCTCTTCAAGGAAAGTAATCTGTTCATGATATCTCTTGGTTGCTCAGAGAATTATACTCAGGTCTCTGAAATAGTGGGGTTGCCCACTCTGGTCATTAACCGGCCAAGAACTAGTGAGTCTCGGTCATCCAGAGACTTTACCAATGGACAAATGACTATAAGGAGTTTATCTCTCTTAATTTAGCTTTATCAGCTGGCTCAGGGATTGATTTTCCTTGTTCTTCATTTTGTATCTGACTGATTTGGATCTGTTGAATATTCCTGTTAAGTTCGCCACATAGGCAAGAATTGGGGACTTAGTCTCTTCAAGGTTGAGCTAGTCTTGCCATATATGTGGGGTCAAGACTGCGCCCCTTTGGATCAGTCTGGCTTAGCCATATAGGTGAGGCTAGGACTTGGTCCTTTTTTGAGGCTTCTCCAGCCTAACTGCCTTAGGCGGAGCTAAGACTTGGCTTATGCTGAGCTAGCCCATCATCACTACGCAAGCAAGGCTATCCTCTGCTTAACTAAAATCCATCCTTAAAACGCGACTGGATCGGATATGAATTGCTTCGCCCCAAAGAATTTAACTTAGCATATCATGCTTGCATTTTCTTTTGATTTACTGGTAACTTGTTTCCAGTTTGTATTGCAGTGAACTATGCTTGCCCGTCTTTCATCTAAATGAAAGAGATCAGAAACTTGTCTCTTGATTTTCAAGTTGAAACTTTGGCCATAAACAGGAGGAACAAACTGGGGCAGCTGATGCATGTTCCCAAAAGTGGTTGGCAGTCGCTTATCCGAGATGATCCACTTCGAGAAAGGGTTGGTAGTCGCTTATCCGAGATGATCCACTTCGGGAAAGCGGACGTCATCTGTAAGGTCTTAAATCCTTCCTTTGCCAATTTTGATTACGGAAGATCCAGCTTTCTGGTGGCAACCGATCTTTTGCCAATTTTCATTAAAGAAGATCCGGCTTCTAGATGGCAAAATCTGCCACTATGCGAAGGATTATAGCCTTGTGCAGGAGGAGGGCCTTTCGTGTCCAGTCAATTTGGCTTGGAAGTAGATAGGACCACTTGTATGCCTTTGGAGCAATGATTCGGTTGTACGAACACAACCTTGATGTGGTAATATCAATGTATCTTCCCTTTTGAATCAATAAAAATCTATTTTCGCTGTTTATCTGCTTTGTTTTTCTCCTTTTTGACTCGAGAACACCTGAAGTGGACCAACTTAGGCAAGTCTTTTCCCTAGGAGGAAATTAGAACTCTTAGCTGAGCTAAGCTTCCGGCGAAGCTGAAGATAGATTTTCAAATAAATCAGGAGCTAGTTTCTGGCGAAGCTAGCACGGAATTTCCGTGAAGTTAGAGATGTGCTTTTAGCGGAGCTAAAGCATGTTTCTCAGCGAAGTTATTCAAGCGTCGCGCTAAGTTAACACTAGACTCACGGCGGAGTTAGCCTTTAGCGGGGCTGAAGTAACGCTTCATGGGAAGGCGCTTTAGGCGCAGTTTCAAATTAATTTGAAACGACTGCCTACGCTCCTTTCGAGGAGGCGACATTTAGGCAATCATTAGCCAATAAAAGCCTGATCGGGCTGAAAGAGAAGGTACCACTTATCTTTGAATTTTAGAGAACTCTGGCTCTCTTCTTCTTCCTCCTTCATTTGAGAATTTAAGAACTTCTTCAGTTTTTTGATGGCTCCCAAAAGACGAGCAGGAAAAGAGGTAGCAACCTCTACGACGGAGGGTCCTTCTTATCCTCCGATCATAGAACGACCTATCGCGGGTAGGGATCTTTCCTTTTTGTTCAAAGATTTTCATCTCTTCTTAAAGCCAATCTTTCGGCTATTTCATAAAGAATCTAGAACGATCCATTGTGATCTAGTGATCTCAGGGAGTTCAAGTCCCTTAATTTCCCTTGATTTCTTGACTGGGAATCTTAGAACTGAAGGGTATCTTCTTCAAGCTTCCAAGCGAAGCTATCTCTTAGGCGGTTCACATCCTGTTGAATGATAGGATGCGAAGCTAACCTTTGGAGCGCAACTGAAAAGGACCTTAATGCCCTTAAAATAATTTTTAAGTAGCAGTATTTTTCTGGCGAAGTTAGCTCTTGGGGCTCCTTCGCATTGAGGCCAAACTTTTAGAGCGAAGCTAATACTTAGATATTTTCCTGCATCCTGCCTTCGTGTGGAGTGTGGAGTTAAGCTGCAGCTGCGAAGCTATTGTTAGGCCAGCTTCGCTCGGAGAGCGAAGCTATGCCTTAACAAAAATTACCTTCATGTTTTAGCTTTCCTTCAGCCGATGAACTAACCATAGTTTCTCCTTATTTTTGCAGTGCACTACACTCCTCGTTTTCTGAACAGTCTCTTTGGCACAGCCAGGGGGCTAGACGGTAACGTCAGCCTGCAGTTCCAAGGGCAGGCTTCACTATTCAGCGAGCGGAGCGCTCCTGGTCGGGATGCACTTATTCATACTGGGGATCAGCGCACCATGAGGAGCATCTTAACCACTGCTCCCTTTGAAGATTCTGACCGAAGAATTTATCAAAAGCCCGACTTCATGTTTGGAGATGCAGCGCCAGACAACGATCACCAGCTGCTAGCCAGAGAGGGGCAGTGGATCTTCAAATTGGATGGTGAAAAGTACTATCTCCCATCTAGCAAGCGGCATTTTCCCTTGTCCTTCTTTCAATGTGTGACGAGGGCTCGGAAGATGCAGTGGCAAGTGACTAAGACTACTGACTCCGTTCACGTAGGGAAGTTGATAATTCCGTCCCCCGGTTACACAAGGGCGGGTCTTCCTTACTGCATATTGCGTCTCCACCCTGGGAATGTACTTCCAGATATCCCAGTGGGAGAAAATCCCGCGGTGGCTCGGACCTTTGGAAATCAGTTCTTTAAGGTTTGTGGCAATTATCCGGCCACTGATTTCAGGACCTCTGGGTGGATTCACCCTTCCAAGGCATGGTGGAGGGACTTGACTCTATATGTCCTTACTCATTTTAAGGAGGATCTGGAGAGGCTAGGACTTTACGAGGCCGTCAGGGCGACCTGTTATGGTATTCAGATGAGCATAGCGAACTTCTACGCCATCTTTGAGTTGTACTGCCCGGCTACAGGGACCTTCTTCACCCCTGTTAGCGAATTAGGCATAGCTCTGCACGAAATGTGGGAAGTCTCTGCTCTGCCTTTTGGGTCTCTCCCATATGAAGAATATTTCCCGTGCGAGACGGAATTGACACTTCTGGAGAAGCAGGAGCCCGCCTTATTTGAGACTTACCGGGAATTGATGTGCCACTTCTACATTTGCTCCAGCATGCATGGGAGCCATAAGGGAGCTTCATGCAGTTTGAAGAGCTGGGAAAATTATTTGTTCTCTGACCTAGAAGGTACTCATGAAACAGCTCATTGTGGAGTTGCAGATGAAGATATCTTTCGCCGGATGCAAGAGCACTCTCAAGGGGATTTGATTCTGGAAGAAGATGACGGACCCTATGAGAAAGGCGATATTCTTCGGAGTTTCCACCACCAGGCTCATCGACCGACGTCTTGGAAGGCACTTCTGGCTGGTTTTCTAACGGTCTGGTTGAAGAGATATGTGGTGCCGTCTTCGTCTGGCGATGTCATTCATCTGACTGTCTTATTGCCTGCCGTTCGTTTAGTCCATGGTTGTTCTCTTGGACTTCTTTCAGCCATGATGTGCTGTATTCAAAGAGGCCTTCGTGGATTGACGGAGGCTTTCTGTATGCCACCAGCAACGAAGCGGGAAAAGGGGACTATCTTGCCTCGCGACGGACCAAACCCCAGAATAGCTTTGCCATATACTTATTTGATGGCCTGGTTCACCCTTCACTACCCTTCCATTATCCAAACCAGAGAGGAGCCCCCAGAAGGTGTTCACATAGCGCTTCTCTGTCGATTCGAGGGGTGTTCGTGGTCAAAGACTTATGTGGCTGCGGTCCGTAAACTGCTGTGCCGTCATGACATTTATAGCCTTTTCCGATGCTTTCCCTACATTCGCGATGTAGGCTATGGTGAAGAATTCAAGGATGTAGGGGAAGGGCATACGTCATTGAGTCGGGGAGTCTTCGAATGGCTGGTTAGCATCCGGCCATCACACTTATTGTATAGAAGCGGGGACACCTGTTACCTGGAGCCCTATGTTCCGAGTCAGTTTGCCCGTCAGTTTGGGTATGACCAACTGTATGTAGGTAATCCAAACAGCAGTCTGGCCTATATGGGGAGCCTCATCGATGGAGCTCATGCCTGGCGGTTCTTCATTGCTGGCTGTACTGAGGCGCGACTGTACACGCTGCTAAGGACTCCGAACCTTCTGACGACCTTGGGATTCTGCCAGTGGTATAGAACTTCGAACTCCACACCCACTGGATTTTCTATTAATTCCTTTGGTGTGAAGTTAATCTCTCAGCAGCTGAAGTGGAAGGTCACTGAAAAGAGCGAGGGTAAGAGCGTCTGCGTTCCAGGCCTCGGGGAATTCATTGCCGTTGATGATAGCGAAGTCTCGGATGTAGGAAGTCCTCGCTTTGAAGCGGATACAGGTGCTGAGGCTCCAGAGCTACTTCTGGTGGGGTAGGTACGGCCCCATGGAACATGTTGATGTGAAGAAGTGGAGGAAGAAGATCCTGACGTCCACTTCAAGTGAAAGCGGGAAGGTGGATCTCGTAGGAAGAGGGTAGTGAAGAAGCCTCATCGCTACGCTCCTACGGTTATTACAGAGGGCGAATCATCTGCAGTCCTCCTCCTCCTGCTCCATTAATCATTAGGTTGTCGGCTCCTAGGCAGACTACTGGTAAAGCTGCTCCGGACCCAGGTAAGACCAGCTCTGTTCTTGTAATATACTTCCTGTATGTTTTATATAGCTCATTGTTTACTTTATGATTCAGGAACTGAGGCGGTGAGAAGCCCGAGAGCTGAGGCTGCCGGAGAGCAGGGAGAGCATTATGATCCCCTGTTCACTTATAGAGGAGGCGATGAAGCTGGATATTTCGTCGTCTCGAAAAAGTCTGGAGGTGATGCGGCTGATGTAGGTCCTTCGGGTGCTGGGACTTCAAAAGGAAGTCCCGTAGCTTCTAACTCTTTTGGGTGGACCACGGAGGGTTCGGCAAGTGAAGGTGGGCCGGCCATTCGTGTTGATTCTGCCAAAAATTTTCCAATGGAGCCTGTGGGGACTGATGTAGCCGTCAAGACGATTAAGGCGACATCATCTTTTGATAATGTTTTGACTTTTTGACTCATGCTATTTATTATGCCTTACTTAAACAAAGTCTTGCTGCAGGTGTTCCACCTCTGGGTGCATCGACTTCAAGAGAGCCAATCTGTCTTCTTGAGGGAACCAGGGGTGAAGCAAGTGCTTCGACCGCGGCGGATGTTACTGAGTTGGATGCCTTGTATCATGGGTTGACCTCTTATCAGCCTGAACAAGCCAGAGGAAATGAAATTGAGGGAACGGTAGTCATGGAACCAACCTCACTTCCAACTATATCGGTGAGTGAGATGCCATCGGTTTCGTCAGTGCCGCCTATCTTACCAAGCGCAGAGCTGAAGGTGATTACCAGTCCTACTTTCCCAACATTGGTGGTTGAGGCAACCCTCCCAGAAATAGTCACTAGTCCTACCTCAGTTGTGGCTGGTGTACTGGTCTCGATGAGGACTCCTCCGAAATCACCGACGATCCCTCGTGTTGCTGCAGCCAGTGCTTCTATTATTTCCTCCATAGTTACGCCAGTGAAACTAGTGAAAACTTTGTCTTCAGGGGCTGCTCGTCTGCTAGGAGTAATTGAGGCCGAGTACGAATTCGTGGCTGAATTAGTCGACAGCTTTTATAAGAGCTTGAAGCGATCCATTGCTTTGGTCTTGAAGGGCTCAACTACCTCATTCTCCGCTTTAAAGGTGGTCCTCACCCGAAGTATTGACAGTATCTGAGACTTTGGAGGGGATGACCAGGCCGCCACATTGGAGCTGCTGGTGGACAGACTCGAGAGTGATGTGGACGAATGGCGCCATCTTAGCCATTCAGATCTGGAATCTTCAGTTAACGAACAACTTGCACATCTTGTTGCTCAGATGCATGAAGCTCATCTCGCCGCTCAAGAAGCTGCTAAGGCAATTTCTTCTGATTTGAAATTCTTGAAGACAAGGAAAGTAGAGCTCGGGGATGTCATAGACGTTTCTAGTAGTGCTCTTCTTGACTCTGAGGATAAAATTGAAAAGGCCAAGAAAATGATCAGGAAGGCTAATCTTCTTTTGTCCAAGGCTGAACCAGTGCGTCTTGAAGAGACTGCCCAGCTTGAGCAGCTTAAGGCCCAGAATGACGAAGTCTTGCAGCAAAAGCTAGCACAGAGGGCAACCTTAGTTGAAATTGAAGCTCGCTTGGCCCAGACGGCGAGCTTTAATGAGGCCGAGTTGGGTCGAAGGCACTTGTCAGGGCTGCTGAAGAGAGGAAGATTAGGTTGGCCACTCTTAAAGAACGGATCAAGTCCTATGAAGCACCGTCGTAGCTTGTAATCTGTGTATTCATGTATCCCTCTTTCAGAATCAATAAAAAGTGATTTCATTTTGACTCCCCCGTTGCGTTTCCAACTTGTTTTATCTTCTGAATTCTCGCTTTCAAGTTGTATTGCAGCCATTTGAGAAAATAGTCCTTACTGGACTAAAAAGATGAGACCTGGCTATCTGCCGGTTCAGAGATCGCAATGACGTAACCGATTAAGATGCCACCAAGCTCAAAATTTTGTCATATGATGACAAAGAAATAGTCCTTACTGGACTGAAGGATAAGACTTGGCTATCTACCGGTTCAGAGGTCGCAATGACGTAACCGATTGAGAAACCACCAAGCTCAAAATTTTGTCGTATGATGACAAAGGAATAGTCCTTGCCGGACTGAAGGATGAAACTTGGCTATCTGCCGGTTCAGAGGTCGTAATGACGTAACCGATTGAGAAATCACCAAGCTCAAAATTTGTCATATGATGATAAAGGAATAGTCCTTGCCGGACTGAAGGATGAGACTTGGCTATCTGCTGGTTCAGAGGTCGCAATGACGTAACCGATTGAGAAACCACCAAGCTCAAAATTTGTCATATAATGACAAAGATATAGTCCTTGCCAGACTGAAAGATGAGACTTGGCTATCTGCCGGTTCAGAGGTCACAATGACATAACCGATTGAGAAGCCACCAAGCTCAAATTTGTCGTATAATGACAAAGGAATAGTCCTTGCCAGACTGAAAGATGAGACTTGGCTATCTGTCGGTTCAGAGGTCGCAATGACATAACCGATTGAGAAGCCACCAAGCTTAAAATGTCATATAATGACAAAGAAATAATCCTTACTAGACTGGAAGATGAGACTTGGCTATCTGCTGGTTCAAAGGTCGCAATGACGTAACCGATTGAGAAACCACCAAGCTCAAAATTTGTCATATATTGACAAAGAAATAGTCCTAGCTGCACTGAAAGATGAGACTTGGCTATCTGCCGGTTCAGAGGTCGCAATGACATAACCGATTGAGAAGCCATCAAGCTCAAAATTTGTCATATAATGACAAGAAATAGTCCTTGTCGGACTGAAAGATGAGACTTGGCTATCTGCCGGTTCAGAAGTCGCAATGACATAACCGATTGAGAAGCCACCAAGCTTAAAATTTATCGTATAATGACAAAAGAATAGTCCTTGCCGGACTGAAAGATGAGACTTGGCTATCTTCCGGTTCAGAGGTCGCAATGACATAACCGATTGAGAAGCCACCAAGCTCAAAATTTGGATGGGATTTGGAAGAAATTGTCAGAGGTATATTGTTAACGTGACAACCAGAGAAGTCCACTAAAGACTGAGTGAGACTCAGAAACTTGCTGGGAGCTAGGAAATGAATTCCATAGAAGATCATATGTCAGAGGTGTAATGTTAACATGATAAAAAGAACTTCATAGGAATTCGGAAAGCGATTTGTCAGAGGTGTAATGTTAACTTGACAAAAATATATGCTTGAGTGGATCTGTCGTTCTTTATATGTGGTCTTACCATTCCATGAATGAGAATGGTAAGTGATTTTGGAGAGGGAATCAAATAGGAACAAGTTCCTTAGGATTTTTAGCAAATCCTTAGCTGTCAACGGGTTTGATATGCCTTTACCAACTACTGTTTGAGTCGGGCTAGCCATGCTATTCCCCTCAGCGTGATGAGTTATCGAGGATTCATGTTGGGCTTAAAGGCTAACATTTTCCTCTATCCTTAACCGTTAAAGGTGTTGGATCATTTGGTTAGTGCATGTGTAACCTTGATTCTTCTTTGAGACAACCAATGTATGATCAGCTTCCTACTGGTTCATGGTTGTTTGATCTCGTTTGGAGGAAGAGAAGGGCGCTCCTTCTGCGTATCTTGGATTTGAAGGTCTTGATCAAAGGTGTCATGTTAACTTGATCATGAGAAGGATTCTTATCAAGGATAATACTTCTTTAAGAACCTGCCATTGATTGGCATCATGAGTAGATCACCATCTGAAGTCATAAGGCGATATGCTCCGTTTGAATAGACTGTTTCTATTACAAACGGTCCCTCCCATTTAGGCTTTGTGCGTCATGATCATTGGTCGTCTGACGGCTAAAACTAAATCTCCTTTCTGGAAGACTCTTTGTTTGACCTTCTTATTGAAGGCTTTTGAGATCCGAGCTTGATACAACTCAATGTGCTGCCGAGCTTGTAACCGCTTCTCATCTAGGGCTTCGAGCTCTTGAAGACGCAACAGATCATTCTCCTCTGATGTGATCTTAGTCATTAAAGCGACTCGCAATGACGGCATCTGAATTTCTAACGGTATGATTGCTTCACACCCGTATATCAAGGGAAAAGGCGTATTGCCTGTCGGGGTCCAAACCGTGGTTCAGTAGGCTCAAAGACATTCACTAAGCTTCTCATTCCAATCTCGCTTATTCGAGGAGACGAACTTTTTGAGTAACTTAATGATTGTTTTGTTGAATGCTTCCGCCAAGCCATTAGTGGCGGGATTATAAGCGGTTGAAGTCACATTCTGAATTTGGTATTTATCACAGAACCGATAGTATACTTGGCTTGTAAATTGGGGACCGTTATCATGGATGATCCGCCTAAGGACAACGAATCGATGGATGACATGGTGTTTGATGAAATTAACCACGTTGAAAGTTTTGACTTCAACCAGTGGTATGGTTTCTGCCCACTTTGAAAAGTAATCGGTTATCGCCAGGATAAACCGGTGTCCTTTTGTCGAAGAGGGGCTGATTGGCCCTACGACATCGATTCCCCATACTTCAAATGGCTATAAAGCAACAGTTGGGTGAAGCAACTCCGGAGGCTGGTGTATGAAATCTGCATGAATTTGGCATGCTTTACACCTTCGTGCATATTGGATGGCATCGGCTATCATAGTTGGCCAATAATATCCAAACCTGTGCAATATGCCTTTAAGTTTTGAACCTGGCTGATCAGCTCCGTATATGCCGTTGTGTGCTTCTTTAAGCACTTCCTGCGCCTCTGAATTAGAAAGGAAACGGAAGAGGACACCGTCATATGAACGACGGTAAAGTGTCTTCAGAGTTGGATCATAGTAAAAACGGAGAGACCTTTGTCTGATAGATGCCGCTTCTTTAGGATTGTCTGGCAGCAGACCATGTAGAGCATAGTCGATGAAAGGAAATCGCCAATCTCTCAGCTCGAGATCCGTCGAGATATTATAGACTTCTCTGGTTCTTAACATATGTTTAGAGCAGACAAGGTGTCGAGTCGCCACCGTAAGGTGATACTCGGTGTCGACTGACAAGGCTAGTGTTGTTGCTAATGTAGCAAGAGCATCCGCCTTAGTATTCTGAGATCGAGATACGTGCCCGATGTAAAAGCCATCAAACAGATTAGCCATTTCGATGATTGCGTGATAATAAGGCACCAAATCCTCGTGACGGACCTCATATTCATCTTTAATCTGATTGATAACCAATTTTGAATCATCGTAAGCTTCAAGGTAGCATACCCCCATTCCGTGGGCGAGTTGAAGACCAATAAGTAGAGCATTATATTCCGCTACATTGTTGGAGCATGATTCCGTCAGAAAAAAATACTATAGGAAGGACATGATTTTGTGGAGAGATAAACACAATCCCATGCCGGTAATGATCCTGCCTTTAGGGCCTATTCGTGATGCGCCATCGAAGAACATCTGTTAAACTTCATCCTCTGAAGTTACATTAGATTCGAAGACTTCATCTGGAATATCTTAATGAAGTTTAGAGTTTTTCAGAACTGGATGAGCAGCCAAGAACTCTGCAAGTGTCTGGCCTTTAACCGCCTTTTGAGGGATAAAGAGCATGTCATATTGAGACAAAAGAAGCGCCCATTTAGCTAATCTTAAATTCAATGATCCTGGCTTCGTCATAAGAAGACGCAAAGGATTCACTCTGGAAATGACATGTATGGTTTGGCCGACCAAATAATGTCGTGTCTTCTGAATTGTAAAGACAAGAGCTAAGCACTCCTTCTCAATAGGATTATAGCGAGATTCCGCCCCTATCAGAGTCTTGCTCAGATAATAAATGGCCTGTTCGTGACCATTGTCGTCCTTTTCAGCAAGCATGGCACCAAGAGAATGGTCCATAGCTTTCACATAAAGCAAGAACGATTTTCCTGATGTAGGAGCCACTAAGACTAGAGATTTTGTGAGATATCTCTTGATATCCTCGTAAGCTTCCTGACAAGCTTGATCCCATACAAAGGAAGCACCCTTTTTCATGAGTCGGGTGAACGGTTGACAACGGCCTGAGAGATTTGCGATGAATCTTCTGATATAAGCCAGTCTACCTTGCAAGCCCCTAAGTTCTTTGAGATTCTTAGATGGATGCATGCTCATAACTGTAGGGTATTGCAAGCTTAGATCTGGTGTTTCGAAAGACGCCTTCTTCGTGCACCAAGACTTAGCCAAGGCCCGGACTATAATCCGGATCTGGAGAACTGGAGGGATCAGCATGTGACACTCGCCTGTCCTTACGCGATTCTCGTCCCCTTCCGATCATATTAACGGATGCAGAGGGCAAATCTTGCAATACGCTCCTTTTTGGGATGTTTCATCGGAGCTTACAGCGACAGTCGATCAAAAACTGATCATCGGCCTAGAGAAGTGGCGGGGATTGGTCCTAGCCGGCAATGGACTGAGTGGACTGTCACCAAATGATATCCCACTTGTTGACAACAGGAGAGAGAAGTTTGAAAAGACTCTGACTTCTGTTTGCTTGTCAAGATTTCCCGCAAGTCAGACCCGGCCGGGCCTAAATGATTTAGTGCAGAGGCTCTGTTAGATTGCACATAGGATGATGTCCTGTTCTTTTCATCACCGCAGAGGTAATTGGCACTAAATAGTGCTTTAGCTCTAACTTTGCGGCTAAAAACCTTGAGAATGTCCTTGGGTGTTGAAGCTGCATAAGCACCGCTGTCAACACTTAGGGACGATCCCTTAGCTCCGCTGCGAAGGGCGAGCTTAGTGTTTGATGAACTGAGGAGCGAAGCACGCTGTGGTGCTTTATCCGCTATGTTGCTGCGAAGGTGATTAGGCCTAGATAGAACTTTGACTCTAAATTTGCGGCTAGAAGCTTTGGAAATGCCCTTGGGAACTGAAGCTGCATAAGCACCGCTATCAGCACTTAAGGGCAATCCTTTAGCTTCGCCGCGAAGAGCGAGCTTTGTACTTGAAGAACCGGAGAACGAAGCACACTGTGGTGCTTTGGTTACAGCTTCACGGCTGCGAACATCATACGTACCCTGAGGTACTGTGTTTGGCCCACCGTCAGTAGCTTCGCTCATAAGAACGAGGCTGGCGCGAGGAGTTACTGTTCCTGAATTAGGCGAAGGCATCGTCGCGGTTGTAACTTCGCGGCTGACAGTCTCATCGAAACAGGCAGGCATCTTGCTTTTTTCTTCGCGAGAGAGACGAATTTGTGGTGTAGCTACGCCTGAGGCTTCATACAGTACCTTCTGCTTTGGCCTCTACATCTGCTTTAAAAGAGGAGACTTAGGTTCGTAGAGAACCTGACTAGCCACACGCGAGGCTGGGAGGTGTTAGAAGGATTCTGCTTCCGGTTTCTGCTCCGAAACCTTGACCATTGAGACCTTTCTGTGCTTTCGTGCACGAAGCGTTGAACCACCCCAGAGAGGAGCTCTTTGAATTTTCCTTGGTCGAAGTGAACGACTAGGTTTTCGAAGGTGACAGGTTGAAGATTCTGATCTTTGCATTGCGGGCTATAGGCTGTCTAAAAATCATTAAAAGACAAGCCATTAAAAAAGGCAGAGTTTCAGGTTCTAGACGCAGGACTAATGATGGCCATCCGCGTCTTAGCATCAAGGCGTGTGGGCTCAACACCCGCGTCTCAGCATCAAGGCGCGTGGGCTCAACACCCGCGTCTCAGCATCAAGGCGCGTGGGCTCAACACCCGCGTCTCGGTTATAACCGCCCTGGTTATGGGGCCAGTCACCGCCCACATAGCGGGAAAGTTAGCCCCTCATTGTGGAGCACTTTTAGGGGGCACGTTCACCCCTGAAACCTCTATAAATAGCCCGCCACTATGAGGAATGGGGACACGACACAAGAAACAAGAGATAGACAACAGACTACACGCAGGCAGACAGAGAGAGAAGCAAGAGAGAGCTCAACTCTTCAGCAAGCTTGCTGCGTACAAGTTGCCCTTTGCCTACCTTCTCTTTGAGAGTTTTGGTAGACAGAGCTGTGCTACTCCTTCTACCAGCCGAAGAGAAGATCCCCGAAGGTCTAGACGGTCACCCGGTCAACGGAGAACAAGATTCACTCTTCATCGCCACTCGAAGAACCCAGCCTTAAACAAAGGGAGGATTCAAGGCTCAACATCCTCCCTCCCTTGTAACCGGAATACGAGTCCGTTGTAATTTTTCAATTTGATTCAAGGAAATCTTACTTCGACCCCGTACCTTCCCGTGTGCGTACAAGAGATGGCGACTCCGCTGGGGACTTCATTTGTTACCGATGAGCAATCGTGGCGCAAGGTGACATCCTCCGTAAGGGGAAGATGGTCGAATCACTAGTTGTCGAGTTCGACCAGGCGAAGTACGAAGAGTTTCTCTCTTCCGGCTCCAAGAGCCCAAGGACCCGCGTCTGCCGCAGGGTCTCGGCGGGGAATGGCCCCGAAGCCCGATCAGAGGCTCTCTCGGGCGCCGCCGCTGCCAACTGTGCCAAGCAGGATACACGTGCCAACGCCTCTCAGGAGGCCCGCGTGGTCTCAGGTACAACTGCCGTTGCGACCAACCGCGCCGCGCGGAACACACGCGTCAGCGTCTCTCAGGAGACCCGCGTGGCCAAAATCTCTGGTGTCTAGCATCAGGTCGTCGTTGGTCTCTCTCCACTTTCACGACGCAACCGAAATGCTGAGCATCGTCAGAGGAGGCGTGCGCGTCAGCTTCAAGTTGGAACTTCTGATCATCCAACTGAGGCTGCACGCAACGCACAAACTGGCGTCTTAGCTGCGCTGCATCCAGCGCGCGAAGTCCGCGTTTGGCGGCCCAAACACGAGACTCCCCAAGTTAGGTCCTCTGAAGACCAACTTATCAAACGCCAAAGTGAAACCTCTGCGCCTCGTCAAGCGCAAGAGGCACGCCCCCATAGGCGTGGGGCCCAGCAACCTACTCTCTCTCAAACTCTTCTGCCCTGACGCACTAAGCGGCAACGCGACAATCGCGTCTCGTCTCAACAGAGACGCCAGACGCGCGTCTTACAGCCGCGGCGCGAAAGTCGCGTCCCTGAAACCCGCGTCCAGGCTGTACAGCATATAGATGCCTCCCGTCTTCGACGTTGCGAGGTTAATCTCTTCGATCCCCCTCCCGTGGATCTGAGGGATTACTTGATGAAGAAAAGAAGTGCCAATCAGGTCACTTCATCATGTTGCTGCCAACGGCTCATCTCTATGCTCTCCGAGTGCCGTTGTGGTTCAGGTGTGTACCAGCAATCTTTAGTTAGACAGTTGACCCTGATACCCCCGTCAGCCAAAAGAAGATGCTCTCATAGGCGGAGGATGTTCTCTGACGCTGAATATCCAGAGCTCACTGCGAATATGACAAGCAGGAGCATAGGAAAACAGCCTGCAGTCAGCTCTGACGAGTCTGACTCTGAACCGGAAGGAGTGTATCGACACACTCGTACCCGGACCGGGGCCATTCCCCCGATCGACTATAATGCCCAGGCTCGGGGCGTCAAAATGAATGACTCTCATTCTGCTGTTGCAGAATCGCAGGCCTCGAATTCTTCCATCGAGAAGGAGGCCTTCATCTACATGACAAGCACTCCTGAGCAGACGGCCCGGCGCTTGGAGCTGCAAGCCCAGGTTCAGAGGGAACAACTTGAGATGATTCGTGCTCAGCAAGAATCTATCGACTCTCTCAAGCAGATGCTTGCGCAGTTGCTCGAAGACAGGAAGAAATCTCCCCCTAAAAAGTCTAAGGGCAAGAAAAAAGAGGGAGAAAGCTCGTCTTCTGTGCACCCTGATGGAGAGAAGCCCACCTCGACCTCGTCCAAATCCTCGCCGCAAGGGAAAGACGACCAAAATCAGGGGAAGATTCATTCCGAAAGAATGAATCAATTAGAGCAACGCCTTGAGGCCCTCACCAACCGTAAAGGCCTCCAGGAAGCGGGAGTGATCCGGCCTTATCCGGCCGAGTGGGACTTGGTTCCATACCCGCCTAAGTTTAAGGCTCCAACCCTTCAAGCATTCGATGGGAAGGGGTCACCCAACCAACACCTCTACTACTTTAAATCCCAAACAGGGAATGTAGTAGACAATGATGCCATCTTGGCACGTCTGTTCATTGGCACCCTGAAAGGGCTCGCCTTCGAATGGTTTATGAAACTCCCGGAGGGCTCCATCAAGAACTGGGGTGATTTGGAGAAGCTATTCCTAACACGCTTCTTCAAGACGACTCGGAAGTCACGATGCCCACCCTTTTGGCTACCAAACAGCGAAAGGGAGAGTCCGTCAAATCTTTCGTGGAAAGATTTCAGAGTGTGGCACTCCGATGTCCGAGCGGCATGACCCAGGTCACCCTGGTAGAAACATGTCGCCACAATCTCCAAACCTCACTCCTTGCTCAAATAGGAGTTACTGAAAGCCGCATCTGGAAGCAGTTGGTCCAACAAGGTGAACAGGCTGAGGAGATTGTTGCCCGCGTCAGGGCAGAAGAAGGGAAGCCACGGCCAGAGAGGTCAACCAGGCGTGCGCCAGACACATCCCTCCAGACAAAGCGGAAGGATAATTTGGCAACGGAGACCAAATCTCCCGCCAAACCTCAACCGGTCAAGGCGAGTGGCTCTTCAAGCCAGCCACGCGCCAACAAGCAGTATTCTTTCAAGGAGGAACATGTCGACTCGCTCTTTAAGCTACTCAATAAGAGCAATAGACTGAAGCTCCCTGAAGCCAGGCGCCCTGAAGAAGTCGGTAAAACCGACAATCCCAATTACTGCTTATACCACAGAATGTTGGGACACCCCACCAAAAGCTGCTACGTCTTCAAGGACATCCTTCAGGCCCTGATTGACGCGGAGGTATTAAAACTCTGACCAGAGCAGAAGAAGGTGACGGTTAACATGACGTCAGTTCTCCAGTTTGGAAGACAACCCCCAACGCCTTCGAGGTTGGTCCCTGTTCCGAAAGGAGAACTAAGAGTGATCAACACAGATCCTCACCAGCAATAAGAGAAAGGCCTGATACCTGTTCCCACACCTCGAGGGAAAATCATGTGGGTCCACCCTGACCTTGTTGACGCCCAGCAATGGACTACTGTAACTAACAAGAAGTCCAAGGGCAAGGCAAAGGCGTCATCCTGCAATGTGGTGTGTGCCTCTTCTCGAGAAGCGGATACCGATATTCCTTCACTAACCGACTCGGAAGAGGAGACAATAGTTCTGGCCGCAGAACCCGGTCGGCTAGTGGCGGAAACTCGCTCAGGACAGCCCTACTTGAAGCAGTATGACGAAACGGCGGCAACCCCTCCACAACCAGCTGCAGAGCCAACCAAGCCCTCCAAAAACAACCCGTGGAGAAACAGAAGGAGATTCGATTTTCTCGAGCCCTTCAAAAGGGCATCGCGGAAGAATCTACGGCGCCTTACCGCTTTGATGTCCTGGCTCAATTGGCCAACATCCCGGCGCGGATTACCCTGTATGAGCTTCTTAGGCTGTCGAAGTCAACCAGAGAAGCTCTACAAGAGGCTCTGGCAAATGCTGAGGTCTTCATGACCTAGGTGCCAAAGGAGGAAGATGTAGAGAATTGTCTCCACACCTCCCAGAATGCCCCCTGCATCACCTTCACGGCAGAGGATATGCAGGTAAAGGGAAGCATGATCGACCCCTGTACTTCACAGGGTATATTGGATCATCCGAAGTGAACCGCATTCAGGTAGATCTAGGGTCCGCGTTGAGCATCATGCCTCGCCGGGTCATGCAACATCTGGGCATTTCTAATCATCGTTTGAGCCCTACCCAGACAACTATCTATGGGTTCAATGCCAACAGGACCCGTCCGATGAGAAAGATCAAGCTCAAATGTCAGATTGGAAGTTTAAAGTCGGAAGTGACATGCTACATCATTGATGCCGACACTTCCTACAACCTATTGCTGGGACGACCGTGGATTCACCGCAACTCCATCGTTCCCTCCACTCTCCATCAAGTCATGAAATACATTGACTAGGGTGGAAAGGTGCAGACGTTGATTGCCGAAAGGCATCCATTCAAAGGAGTCGAGAATTATTTCACAGACTCCTTACTGTACCAAGATCCCGTGGAGACGGATGAAGTCCCGCAACCGGAGGAACCAGACTCTGGCAATGAAGCCGACACTGAGCTGGAGGAAGATGAGTGTGTATGGGAGCTAGATCCACCTGTAACGAGCATTGATAAGCTCGATGTTAATAATACCACCGACGATGTAGGCGGTTGGTACATTAATGAAGAATTGGATTTAGCGTATTTTTCTGTGTTTGCTTCTGATTCAGTACCGTCAGACACTAGTACCGACGTGGATGACGATCTCTGGTCGGCAATGGATGCTTTGACATCGTTACATGTACCAGTGAAATCGTCCTTTAAAACATGTCGAAATGTCGACGATGCGCAACAATCAATATTCATGGTTCCAGCGAGAAGGAAGGGCCAAAGACCAATTCTCTTCGGACGAATTGAATCCGAATCAATGAATCATGTAGAATCAGAAAGTGAGCAAGAACCCCTCAGTTCGGTCATTATGAGCCAAAGACACTCAGAATGATGAAAATCATGGGGTATGACCTCACCAGCAGACTCGGGTTGAACTTCGGCAAAGGACGGAGGACGCTACTTCGATCCTTTGTGCCAAAAGGAAAAGCACCCGATTATTATCATCGGACGCGCAGGGGGTTGGGCTATGTATCAACTCCGACTCCATCAGCCTCTGATTCCGGGGGCTCATTTGGCCATAAATACTCTTCAGGCACGTCATCATGGGAGTCAGATGCTAGTGTCGGCAACATCTTCAAAGAGCTTTCGGTGCACATAGTTTCAACAAGCCATCTGGAAGATGAAGATGAAGAAATGATCCGATCCGATGCAGATCCTTAGATCAGACATTTAAACACTCTGTGGGACACCCGCTTTGAACAGCGCGAACCACCCACAGAAGACAAGATTGTTCAGATTAATCTAGGAGATGAGGCTAATCCTAAGCCCATCTTCATAAGCGACGGCCTGTCACCGTCAGAGAAAAAAGATCTAATATCTCTTGTTCAAGAGTACAGAGATGTCTTCGCTTGGAATTACGAAGACATGCCTGGACTTGATCCTCAGGTGGCTATGCACCGTCTCAACATCAATCCGGACGTAAAGCCTGTTAAACAACAACAGCGACGGTTCCGTCCAGAAATGATGGAGGCGATTCAATCGGAGGTCAGAAAGCTCATAGATTCTGGCTTCATTAGGGAAGAGCAACATCCCGACCCGTTGCTAAGAAAAACGGAAAGACCCGGATCTGCATCGACTTCCGTGATCTAAATGAGGCTTGTCCCAAAGACGAATTCCCATTGCCAATCACAGACGTCATGATTGACAATACCTGCGGATTCGAATGAATGTCCTTCATGGACGGGTTTTCAGGATACAATCAAATTAAAATGTATCCTGATGACGAAAAGCACACCTCCTTCAGGACACCATTGGGGGTTTATTTTATACCGTCATGCCCTTCGGACTGAAGAATGCGGGGGCAACCTATCAGAGGGCCATGAACGCTATTTTCCAGCAACAAATACGCAAAACGGTGGAATATTATGTTGATGATATTGCGGTAAAAAGTCGCACTAAGGGTGATCACATAGCTGACCTGAAGGTGGTCTTCGACATCATGCGGGCTCATCGATTGAAGATGAATCCCAACAAGTCCTTCCTGGGGGTGGCTAGTGGTAAATTCTTAGGATTCATTGTAACCTCCACCGGGATCCATTTGGACCCGGAAAAGGTTCAAGCTATCCAGGAGATGCAGCATCCAAGAAATCTCAAGGAACTCAGGGGATTACAAGGACGATTGGCGTACATCCGCAGGTTCATCTCAAACCTCTCTGGAAGATGCCAACCCTTCGCTAAGTTAATGAAGAAGGGTGTCTCGTTCATTTGGGATGACGCTTGCCAACAAGCATTTGAGGAAATCAAGCAATACCTCACCCAACCACCAGTCCTTGCAGCTCTAATATTCGGAAAGCCTTTCCTGGTGTACGTCCGGGCAATGGATCATTCTTTGGGAGCTCTACTAGCTCAGAATGATGATCAAGGACGAGAGCGAGCAATCTACTATCTGAGTAGAACAATGATCGGAGCTGAACATCGGTATAATCCGATTGAGAAGGAGTGTTTGGCATTAGTGTTCGCTATTCAGAAATGCGACACTATCTGCTAGGCCAAACTATAAACGTCATATCAAAAGTCAACCCCTGAGGTTACTTATGACTAAGCCTTCATCATTGAACGGTCGGCTGGCAAAATGGGCCATATTGCTATCTCAATATGAAATGCACTTTTTACCACAAAAAGCTGTGAAGGGACAAGCGGTGGCGGATTTCCTGGCTGAGCATCCAGATCCGAGGGTAACCAAGCTTTACGACGATCTCCCAGACGAGGTCGCTGAAGCCTGCCAGACCCAGACATCCTTTGAAAGGCAGGTGTGGCAACTTTTCTTTGATGGTGCGTCCAGAACGAGCCCAAAAGGACACCTAGTAGCAGGGGTAGGAGTAGTACTTGTCTCCCCACAGAACTATGTGATTCCTCGAGCTGTCTCATTAACTGAGCCGTGTTCCAACAATGTGGCGGAGTATAATGCTCTTTTGATTGGGATGCAACTCGCCGATGAGATTGGCGTTAAAAATCTCGAGGCATATGGTGACTACAAACTCATCGTTAGCCAGGTTCGCGGGGAGTACGAAGTCAGACATGAAGACCTAGTACCCTATTACAACACAACTGTCCACATGGCTGGGAAGTTTACAAACTTTTACATCGACCATGTACCACGCAAGCAAAATGCGCATGCAGATGCACTGGCATCCCTCGCGGCCTCCTTAGCTCTTCCAGCTGGAGCAATGGAGAAAGTATTCGTCTACAGTCACGACCTGTATTGCCCGAGAACTGCCCTCGAAGACTATCAGGGGTCAAAGGGAGAGTGTCAAGGCAAAGAAGTGCTGGAATTGTCAACCGGGTCAGAGCTTAAAGACTGGCGATTCCCCTATATCGACTATGTCTTGTACGACATCCTGCCTGAGGACGCCAAGGAAGCGGCTGCCATTCGAAGGAAAGCCCCTAAATTTTACTACAATGCGATTACACGAACATTGTATCGTCGATCGCATGACGGGATCTTGCTCCGGTGCCTCTCACCAAAGGAGGCTCAAGAGGTATTGAAAGAAGCCCATGACGGCATGTGTGGAGCTCACCAACCTGGCCCAAAATTGGCACATCGACTCCAAAGGTTGGGTTACTATTGGCCCAAGATGATTGCCGACGCCGTCACTTATGCTAAAAGATGTCACGCTTGCCAAGTGCATGGATTTTTCATCCACCAAGCACCAGAGTACCTCCATTCTACGACCTCTACCTGGCCATTTGAAATGTGGGAGATGGATGTAGTTGGCCCTATCAGCTCACCATCATCAAAAGGACATCGGTTCATTTTGACAATAACCGATTACTTCTCTAAATGGGCCGAGGCCATCCCTTTGAAGGAGGTAAAATCGTCTAACGTGATCAAGTTCGTAAAGCATCACGTCATTTACCGTTTTGGTGTACCTCGGCGAATTGTCCATGACAATGGACCCCAGTTCAGCCAGGCTTTCCAGAGATTCTGCGCTAAGTTCAGAATTCAGAGTGTGTCCTCAACGGCATACTATCCTGCCGCTAATGGCCTCGCAGAAGCTTTCAATAAGACCATTGGCAAGCTTCTCAAGAAATTCGTCTCGAAAAGTCAACGAGACTGGGACGACAAGTTAGGTGAATGCTTATGGGCCTATCGCACAACTGTGTGAACCCCGACTAAAGCCACACCGTTTTCTTTGGTATACGGGTGTGAAGCCGTGCTTCCACTAGAAATCCAAATTTCATCTCTACGCGTCGCCTTGACAGCAGAGATGACAACAGAGGAGAAGCATCGACAGCGACTTCAAGAATTGGAAGCCTTAAACGATAAGCGTCTGCAGGCCCAACAGCAAATCGAGCTCTACCAGGCTCGAATTACCAGAGCCTTCAACAAGAAAGTTAAAATGCGAACTTTCAAGAAAGGCGATCTTGTCTTAGCCGTCAGAAGACCCATGGTAATGACGCACAAGACAAAAGGAAAATTCCAACCCAAATGGGAAGGGCCATTTGTAGTAGAGTCAGTCTACTCAAATGGGTCATATCGTCTCATAACTTAAATGGCGATACACTCATGATGCCGATCAATGGCAGATTCTTGAAGAAGTACTATTCTTAATAGTACTCCTCCCCCGATCAAGTTAAAAGTACACCTCTGATCAAAACAAGAAGAGCTTCTTCATTAACATCCGACGCCTCCGATGGCTAAGGATAGAGGAAAACGTTGGCTTTTAAGCCCAACATAAATCTTCGACAACTCATCATGCTGAGGGGAATAGCATGCTAGCCCAACTCAAACGGTAGTTGGTAAAGTCACCTCAAATCCGTTGATAGCTGAGGGTTTGCTAAAAATCCTAAGTGGACTCAACTCCACTCTCCCTCCAAAATCCCTTACCAATTCTCATCCACAGAATGGTAGGTCTACAAAATACAGTTGTTGCCAAGTTAACACTATGCCTCTGGCACTTCAAACTCCACTTGTCCATTCTCATCAATAGGATGACAGGTCCTCAAATTGCTCATATCGCAAATCAATTTCTGTCAAGTTAATATCACACCTCTGACAAATTACTGTTAAGTTAACATTACACTTCTAAACAGTACATCAAGTTTCTGCCAAGTTTAATACCACACCTCTGACAGTCACTTTCCTCCAGACTTCCATGTCAAAGCCGAAATGGATGATGCTAAGTTCAACATCATACCTCTAGCATCCAATTCATTGTTAAGTTCAACAATACATCTATGACAATGAATTTCCCTGAACTTCCATATCGGAGTAGAGATGGCCAATGCCAAGTTCAACATTACACCTCTAGCATTGCCCTCACTGTCAAGTTAAACATCACACCTATGTCAGTGACACTTCTGTTTTCCCAAATGAAACTGAAGTATTTCTGAGTCAGGTTAATATCACACCTCTGACTCACATCCTTGTCAGGTTAACATCATATTTCTGACAGGACTACATTCAACCCGTTAAGTTAATATCACACCTCTAACGGTAAAAACCTTCTTAGATTCCTCGCGGATCTAGATTCACTTGCTATTCTCTTCAATAGAATAACAAGTCTACCTAAACACATTGTTAGGTTAATTCTACACCATTAACAGTGTTTTCCTTCAAATCCCCAGCTGAGCTTAATCGAGTGAATCCTAAACCTTGATAAAGGCCCATTTTCTCTGGGGGTACGAGTCTCACTTGTCATTCTCCTTTATAGATTGACAGGTCCACAAAATTGTCTTATCTCTTGTCAAGTTAATATTACACCTCTGACAGCATTGGGGAGTTCCAAAAATAGGATTTCTCTCTAAAAAGTTTGACTATTTGAAATTATCATCATAGTTTTGACAAGTCAAAGTCCTTTGCTTCTATGCGTCTGACTAAAAGAAAAAGTTCATGACAATAGAAGGAGAAAAAGAAAAGTGTCACTTTTATTTATATCCAGGCACATGAAAGTGATACAAAAACGCTCTCTTATACAATAAGATTGAGTGTTACAGTTAAGGAGTACAAAGAAGTCTCTCTCTCTCAGAGGTTGCACTCGCTCCTCAGCTACATGTTATTCCGAGTACAGGATGCTTGGAAGGGCGCCAAAGTAGGATCGGATATTGTGACAATGATCAGAAGCTGGTTGCACCACAATGCATGATGTAAACATCGAAGAAGTCTCTGGTTGATCGAGAACAATGGTGGTTCTTGAGGTCTGATGGCAGCAGAATCTTCTGATCCCACCTGACCATCCGAAGCCGGGTTATGATCCGTCGAACATCTCCATCCAAAGTGGGGGTGTGATCCTTCGTTGATGAAAATCTCTTCCGCCAGAAGATCGTCCAATGAGCATGGAGTTTCCTCGATGTCACTTCTGGGGTAAGAGAGGAGGTTTTAAGACCTCACAGAGGATGCTACCCACCACTATATCCACCGCTACCCCCGCCGCCATCCTTACTCTGACCATGCCATGCCAGCAAGCATGACTGGTGCGTCGAATTCAAAGAGATCTTGGCGAGGAGTTAAGTCCCCGTCAGGGATCATGATTTCTTCCCTTGTGGACGACGGAGACTATGATTTCTTCCCTTGTGGACGAACATCGAACAAGTTCGCCGGCCGATATATTCTCCCACGGGCCCAGCGAACGTGAAAAAGGATGATCAAGCCTACCTGCAAGAAGCAAACAAGGGAATTAGACAATTCAGAACTTAGTATACTTCGACAGAAGAAAATTAAGTCACAAACGCGGTTATTGCTGAAGACTGCAGATGCGGGAATGACCCGCACGCTGGGCCAGATTCCTGCAAACAGATGCGAGCAAGACTGTGATATACACAGAATTCAAACGCGACCTAATTTCACATCCGCGTCTAAGATACAAGGCGCACAGAGAATCAGACGCAAAAAATTGCCATCTCTCTGTTGGAGGAACAGGAGTTGCAAAAGTTCAGGCCTGAAACCTTCGACCCGAATTGAAATTCTTCCAAGTCCGTGGCCTCAAGACGCGAGCTCTGTGTGCAAAGCCCGCGGCCAGGTACCAACGACTTCAATATTTGCGTTCAAAAAGTTTAAGTCGATGGCGCAAATTTTAGAAGAGGAATGCACCAACCACGACTTCGCAAGAAAGTCCAGATGATATCTCTCTAAGAGATATACTAAAATCCAAACTTGGTTGGATTAAAATGTCATGGTAAGTGGGCATGGCATACCCGCAGAGGCCTCTGTTAAGAGTTGAACTCTCTGCATTGAGGCGCGGACGTAAAAGGTGCTCAGGGAGACGCTTTCTATCATTGAAATCACTTGACAGTGGTAATCTACTGAAGAGACCAAATAGAAGTATGGAAGCTCTGGGTCATCTTCGTCCATGGAGGCAACCCCTGATAGGGTCCTTGAAGGGAGAAGATAGAGTCTCTCAGAAAGGGAGAAGACAGAGTCTCTCTGAGCACTCGCTCTCAAAAAGAACACAGTCTAAGTATGGACTATAAAGGGAGAGGAGGAGCCCCTATTTATAGGCAGCCCATAATAACCGTAGTTAATGGTTCATCAATTGGAACCGTCGGCCTTAATGACCGCACGACTGTCAAAGCCCAATGGGAGGCTGACGCGTGGAGCGTCGCTTCGGGAAGCGTCGAAGACGCTGGTTTCCAACCGCCAGCGCCGTATTGGCATTAAAAGGCATTAACGCCTAAGCCCAATGAAGAACTGACGCGTGGACAAACCGCTTCGGGAAATAACGGATGATGCAGGTTCCCAATCGTCAACGGAGACTTGACGTTCAAAGATTTCACAAAATCTTTATGACAGGCTGTTTATAACGCCTGGGAAATCGTGCCAAAACGCAGGTGTGAGAGCTGCGTCCAAAGACCCGCGTCCCCTCTTTTCTCAAAAAATCGGCGTCCTCCTTCATTCCAAGTTAGAAGATCCTTCGCGTCTCTTGGATGATTCAAAGTCGATCCGCGTCTCTCAACAAAAGGGACTCATTTTGGGGGCCCTAGTGGGAAAGCACATAAAGCTGCGTCCTAAGGCTTATGACTTCAGCAGAAAAAGCCCATCACCTTTACAAGCATCTTGGAGCTGCGTCTACAGCGCCACGTCCCTGACTGCGTTAATGTTAAGGGGCGTAAGACCTCATTATCCTGAACTCTGCGTCTGGATAGAGTTAAGGATTGCGGCCAAGGAACCACACTCAAAGCCACGTCCTCCGCGTCTGCTTGAACCGCGTCTTCACTGGCAGGTCAGAATCGCGTGCCTCAGAGCCGCGTCTCTTTTATGAATCGACGCTGCGTTTCATCAAAAGAACTTAGTTTTACCTAAGTTCAGTATTCACAGTCAGTAAGGGAGCACAACCAAAATCTGTGATTGAGAGTTTGGATTCATCTACAGCGGGGCAATGAAGGTGGAACAAAATTTCAACGACTTTTATTATTCAAAAATGATAAAAGTAGATACAAACACTCTTGATAAATAGAGTGTCCTTTTTTTTTTCAAAAAAAAAAAGAAAAGAAGAGAAGGCTAAAGGTCCTGGTTCGCCAAGGAACACGATTTGCTCTCTAAGGCGATGTATCTCATGTTGATGTGCCTTTCAGCCTCCATGAGAGCTTGGGCCCGCAGGTCCGCCTCAGGTAAAAATCCCTGCGCTCGTACTCGGAAGGATTTCAGCTTGGACGAGCGAACAGAGAGGTTTGCTTCAATTTGCGTCTTGGCAGCCTCTAACTCTGCTAGCCTCTTTTCAGAGGTAGCAAGTTTCTGTTCGTTAATAGTAATCACTGCCTCAACTCTGGCTATGGCGGCCCGAGAATCAAGGATAGCCTGCTTTGCAGCCTGTATGATCATCTCAGATTCCTTGGACTCGATCGCTAGCCTTTGATGATCAGCCTGGAAACCTTCGAGAAGACGGGTGTTATCGGTTATCTGCTCCTCCACCTCTCTTCGCTCTTGCTCTTGAGCAGCAAGGAGCCTATTCAGAGTTTCTGGGCCTTTTGAAATGAGCCGGCATTCTCCAGGGATCGAAGCTCTCTCAGGTTTTGTCCCAGCTGCTCTACCAGCAGCAGACACGCCTGGGCTAGTGAAGGGCCTCTGGCCAACTTGATGTTTTCGACCAGGTTTCCGAGATACGTCTGGGCGAATTCAAAAGAACTACCCCCAGACAGGATAAAATCGATGCATGATCGCATTGAGGCAAAGAACTGTTGCACCGTCTGACGTGTCAGGAACTCCATGGTATCATCACCCGAGGTGGTCCCCGATCCCCTTTCTATCACGGTATGGGGGATGTAGGTCGGCTCTTCTGGCGCAAGAGTCGGGCTGACCACGGGTACGGCAGGAGCAAGAGTAATCACTAGCGCTTCTGGGGGGCTACCTCCGTAGAAACCTCCAAAGCTGATGACAGGGTAGTGAGCTCGACCTCCTCAGAATCCTCGGCCGAGGCTTGAGCTGTGTGGTCTCCCGGGCAGGCACTGATCGCCAAATCTCCTCCTACCTGAGCCTCCTCAATGCTCTCTGCACTTGCTTGAACTTCCTCAATGCCCTCTGCAAAATTACGAGAATATTAGCCATGACAGTAAAAGGAAGACATTTATGCCAACATTTCCTTACTTGGCTGGGGGTCCAAAGGTGGCGAGTCCTTGGGTGAATCCTGTAGGGTGGAGGTCTCCCCGACTTCGACGATTGCCCTCTCTTGAAGCACCCTAGTATAAGGAGACTCAGCTCTCTCCTGCTGAGCCAGTTCTTGTATCATCTCCTCGATCTGGGAGGAAGCAGTGGCCTCGCTAACCATGACTAGCCCTGCAACACGAGGCCAAGTAAAAAAAAAACGTCAAAAATCCTTCTCCTAGTTAGAAGGATGAGTTTCGCGAATAGTGTACCTTCAGCAGCTTCAGCAGGAAGAACTGCCGCTAATGGTGATGTCGTTAACGGCTCACGCCCATATATTTCCTCCTCCGAGATGTGTGAGAATTTACTCGGATCAGGAGGAGCGGGTTCATCGCCAAAGTCGACCTCATCCTAAAAATTGATCTCCTCTTCGGATGATGAAGACGACAATTCAACGTGAGGGACCTCGGCAACCGGAGCCTTGCCTCCAAACACCCAGTGGTAGGGCTGGGGTCAACTGTCCGAGCACTGGAGATGAATACACTGGGAGACCCAGGCTGCTGTGCCTCATCCCTCCTCTCGTGAGCTGAGGAAGACCCAGGCTGAGTTGAGACTCCTGGATCTCAACATCACCCATTATGTCGACCTCCGGCTGCTGCCTCATCCCTCCTCTCGTGAGCTGAGGAAGACCCAGGCTGAGTTGAGACTCCTGAATCTCAACATCACCCATTATGTCGACCTCCGGCTGCTGTGCCTCATCCCTCCTCTCGTGAGCTGAGGAAGCCCCGGGCTGAGCTGAGACCTCTGGCCTCTCAACATTGCCTCCGCTCATTATGTCAACTTCGAACTGCTCGGCCTCATCAGCGGTGGTGGGTTTGTCAGCAGGCTCCGCTTCCTCCACAATCCTGGGGCCCCTGCTGCGCAACCTGCGGGCATGGACTAAGGGGGCATCATCCTCATCCACTTCTTCTTCCCTCGGTTCCTCAACACCAGAAGGGATGTCCTCGGACGGAGAAACTGCAGACGTTAAGTCTCTCCAGACCTTCTTTGGGGCAGGCTCAGCAGTGGAGGTAGAGCCTTGAGGACGCTTACCCACCGCCTGTCGAGCTTTTGCTGCTCGCGGCTCCTCCCTCGACCCCCTTCTAACTCCTTAAGAGCCTTCAGATACTGCTCGACGCCTCGCGAGCGTTTAGTGGACCCCGACCTTGCTTCGTAACCTGCATTGATACTCTCAATGCATGAATACTCCGAAGCGAAATCTGGAGTTTGGTTGGCCTGGAAGTACCAAGTACAGAAGCTGAAGCTGGTACGGCCCTTCGGCCCTTTGATAGACAGCCGAAAAGTTGCTTCCGTACCTCCGGCCACGCTATAATACCAAGCCCGAGCACCTTCGAACAAATTCCCACTGAAGGCGAGTCGAGCATTGGGGTTGCCGACATATAGTTGATCATAGCCGAACTGTCGGGCGAAGCGATTCGGCATATACGGCTCAATCGTGCATGAATTTCCTTACGGAAAAGCACATACCCGGGCCGAATGTTGACCAACCACCAGAAAACCCGTTGACAGCCTCGTGAAGTCATCTTGGCCTACAGAGTCAGTAAATTGTTCCCCGAAAGATGCACCAGGAATTGCGGGGAAGCAGCGATTAAGCTGGTAGTTCAAAGCCGACATGACGCACTTTCGAATGTAATACATGTAAGTATTACACCAGGTTGAACCTTCCAACCGTTGCACGAAAGGAATAAACCCCTCACACCAAGACACCGGCGTCATCAGAGAGGGACAGTGCATAATGTACCAAGCCATTAGGTACGTGTAGGGAAGCTCAACCCGAGGGTTGGGGTGCTTTATCGTCGGCCTCCCCTCCGAGTCAACAATCACCTTGCCATGGGAGTCGACGGCCTTCCCTGCCTCGCACAGATTTTGGGTTAACGTCCGCAACCCGCTTTGAATACTCGTCGCCATGGCCGGGAGAAGGGTTATGGGCCTACCATAAGCCAGGAGCACCGCCGGGTACTCTACGTCGGCAACAATGACTTTATGTGGCAGCGTTGGCACCACACAGCGCTTCAACCACAGCATTAAGAAGCCCGCCAACAGTGCGTGGTCGGAGATAGGGATCCGAGCTCGATGATGGAAGCTTTCGAAAACCGTGTCAGGTTCGAAAACATCCTCGTTCGACTCCGTGGTGTAGGAGTCTACAGAAGCCTTGATCCTGTCGGTAATCTCCTCGTCGGAGCTGGGAGCCAGTCGGGTCACCGGACGGTCTTTCTGGTTGACGGCATTGAACAGGTAGCTTGCCCAAGACAGGTGCTTGACTCCCCAGCCCTCCAAGAGGTTATCTGGCCGCAGATGTGGAAGTGACATAACACCTCCCAGTAAGTCTCGTATACTCGAGGAGACTCTTTCTTCATAAGGTGAAGCTCCTCAGAGGTTGGGACGTATTCTTCATAGAGAGAATCCCCCATTGCCAGCCCCGAGACCTCGTACAACTCGTGCAGGGCGAGACCCATCTCCCCGACCGGAGTGAAGAATGTCCCCGTCAGAGGATTGTAACGCTCCAGGATCCCAAAAAAGTTTTGAGAGCTCGGTGGGATACCATACTGTACGGCCCTGACTGCTTGGTACAATTCCGCCTGCTCCAACAAGCCTCTAAGGTCGGCAAGGACGAAGCTCACCATCCTGCCCCACCAATACCTCTCAGTGGAGTGGATCCACCCGGCGCGAACGGAACTCGACCGGAAAATCACCCTCCACTTTCATGAACGCGTTGAGGAAAGTGGTGCCAAGTTTTGGCGTCTCTCCAACTGGGTGATCAGTCCTGAGCAGCCCTGAAAACAGGCCGAGAACCTCCCTATCATGACTATCATGGCGATATACCTTTTTGGAGCCTAGGTCGCCAAGAGTAACCTCAGGGACATATCGGGAGAGTTCCCATTTCATTTTCCGAGGGACGGACATGTGCTGGAGATAAGACAATGGGTACATCTCTCCATGTTTGGAGAAAGAATCTTCTACCCTTATCTGGCGGGCCATTTATAATCTCCGTCATACAAGGAATAGCCGCCCTCGCTAATACGGTCTCCAAAGAAGAAGGCATGCTTCTCTAGCGGAACGCGAGCATCCGTTGTGAATGCTGCGTCAGTCATAAGCTCCCGAAAGGTTACCATGTCAACATTGGAGAGCCTCCTCCTGCGCTCCTGCGACCCATCAGCAGTCACAGGTACAGTCCTTTGCAGCACAAAGGTCAAATCACGGTCAGCACCACCTACGTGCCCGAAATGGCGCCTCTTGGAGAGTGGGGCAGAAGTGTGTTGCACTGCAGAAGAAGATGACACTTAATCAAAAATCTTAAGTGTCTATAGTCCAGACGCGGAGAAGATACTGAATGCAGAAATTGTCAAAATCCGCGTCCAGACCTAAAAATCCGCGACCGTGAAGCCAACAGGGAGCCTGCGTTTTGAAATCCAAGACTTATAAAATTTTTTTCTAAGTACTTGGACTCAGGCGCGAGATTCATAAAAAGACCAGCACCTGATGTCACAGAACACAAGGATCAAGTCCGCGTCCGAACCCTTCACAATTAGAAATATTCTAAGTAAAGGATCCGAAGTGCAGGGCTTACTGGCGCTTTATATCCAATAAACAAGCGCGTCCCCAAGTGGATAAAAGCGGTGGGGTCATCAAAACCCGCGCTTGTTTATCAACTCAAAGACCGCGTCTGAGAATCAAACGTGGTTTCTATTCTGTGTTGGCGGTTCTCCTTTAAAAGAGGAATTTTTAGGAGTCCATGAACTTCCATTAATGGCGAAGTTTAATGACATTATACCTGAGATTGGGGCTTCCTGCGCAGAGGAACCGCCCCTCTGGGCCTCGATGACGGCCGCTTTTGAAGATGATGCGGTTGGCTTGGCCTTGGGTGCCATCGTTAATCAAGAATCCGATGATGGACAATGAAGAAATGAGAAGGGACAGAGAAGACTCCTTTTTCAAAAAACCCTAACAGATGCGCTCGAGACGAAAGAGATATCTCTCTGACTGTTGCCATTTATAGGCACGAAGATTCGCAAAGATACGCGGCGCGTGGCTCGATTGGTTCGGCATCGAGTCATCGCTTGACGTGTGGACAGCTCATTTAATATACGGGAAGTCCGCGCGCCAAAAGGAGATGTCCCATCGGTTCCCCAGAACAAGTGGCGGTGCACTCATGACATGGCACGGATTCGCACCCAACAAGCGCGCCTCTTCGATGGACGTGCCCCGTCAGTATGGCCATAGTCGCGTCCAGAAAGTCGCGTCCTTACTCAAAAGGATGTGTCTCTCCGAAGTTCGCGTCCTTCCAATCCGGCCTAGCATCGCGTCTGCCCAATGGAGTATCAGTCGCGTTTTCATTTCCAAAAGACGCACCCCATGAAAGTCGCGTCTTTAAAGCAGTACTATCTCTGCTCTTCCAAAAGAACTGGCGTTCAGTCCTTACTTCTGCAAATCAGTTCAATAGTACACTGGCACAAGCAGACGACTGTCCACTCCTGGCTTAAAGTGCACCCACGACAGACTTAAAGCAATCGTGGAGGTTTAGACTGTGCATCTAGACACTCAACACGATCAACTTTGATGGCTTCAAAGAGTTCCACAGTACACTCACGAAGACCATACTCCAGACAAGATCAAACCCGGAGCATTGACAGTCCAGTCATAAGGGTGAGCTCATCTAGAGTTCAAAGTATTTCGAAATCCGTCCCACTTAACTGCGGAATATCGAAAACTTTGGAGGGGGTTCTGTAGGCTGTCTAAAAATCATTAAAAGACAAGCCATTAAAAAAGGCAGAGTTTCAGGTTCTAGATGCAGGACTAATGATGGCCATCTGCGTCTCAGTATCAAGGCGCGTGGGCTCAACACCCGCGTCTCGGTTATAACCGCCCTGGTTATGGGGGGCCAGTCACCGCCCACATAGCGGGGAAGTTAGCCCCTCATTGTGGAGCACTTTTAGGGGGCACGTTCACCCCTGAAACCTCTATAAATAGCCCGCCGCTATGAGGAATGGGGACACGACACAAGAAATAAGAGATAGACAACAGACTACACGCAGGCAGACAGAGAGAAGCAAGAGAGAGCTCAACTCTTCAGCAAGCTTGCTGCGTACAAGTTGCCCTTTGCCTACCTTCTCTTTGAGAGTTTTGGTAGACAGAGCTGTGCTACTCCTTTACCAGCCGAAGAGAAGATCCCCGAAGGTCTAGACGGTCACCCGGTCAACGGAGAACAAGATTCACTCTCCATCGCCACTCGAAGAACCCAGCCTTAAACAAAGGGAGGATTCAAGGCTCAACATCCTCCCTCCCTTGTAACCGGAATAC
>JAVJIF010024116.1:0-71737 GCA_038442645.1 Agave tequilana | reverse complement strand
GGCTGTTGGAAATTTGGAACTTTTTAACAGGAGCTTCTGTGAGCATGACATGGGATTGATTACGATGCAAAAACGTTTCTTTTTGTTTCATTTTAACTGTAATTAGCTACAAGTTTAATATAACTTGTAGTTTTTCAGTGTTTGTTTCAGTAATTGGAACTATAATTGTAGGTGGATGTTAAATTTTACTCTATCCTTTAATTTGAAATTCAATGAATAAAAATTTACACTTCTTATAATTTATTGAGACATTGAGACGTGGTAAGGGATGCGAAACGGCCGGGCCATCCCTGGCCCGACGGGTCAGAGACCGGACCGGGCCAAGCCCAGAAAAATCTGCGGCCCGGCCCCCCTAATGGGGACCCGGGTCGGCCGGGTTTTTTAAAACCTTGAAACTAAAAAAATCATAAAAATTCAAGAAAAATCTAAAAAAAATCACGCAAATTTGAACAAAATTGATACAAGTTGTAAAATGTAAATGTAAATTTTTTTAATTAATAATCCAATATCTTGGATAAATCATAAATTGATACAAATACAAAATGAATAATATAGATAAAATAATAAAAATTACAAATATAGTTTGTAAATTGAAATTGAAGTTTAATTAATACAAATACAAATACAAGATATCTTTATTTGTTCTCTCATCTTCTGGAGGTCTTCAATGATTTCATCTACTGTTTTATTCTGGCTTCTCGTCTCCGCATCAAGCCAATTCTTATCGTAGATGCTCATCTCGATAGCTTCTGACGCCTATTAAAAAAAATCTGGTCAATAAACCGGTGGGGGGTTTGTAAAAAAAATTACAACCCCCCAAACGGCTGTTTTATGGGCCAATAATGTCGTTGGGGTGGTTTATAAAAAAAATTTACAACCCCCTCCCCAAAAAAAAAAAAAAAAAATCTGGCCCAATAGCCATAGGGCACCCGGGCCGGGCTGCGGGCCTCTTTTTCCAAACTCGGGCACGCCCCGGGCTTGGGTCGTGCCCGTGCCGGGCCGGGCCGGGCTCGGGCCCGGGCCGCACGGGACAGGTCCGTGACGGTTTTCGATCCGAACCGGTCCGATTCGAACCCCTACATGTGATTCATGTAATTAGATCACTGTCACACTTGTAACGAAGTCTATATGCAATTTACAACTATTATAGTTGTAATTATAGTTGTTGCAACTAGGCTTCTTTTATAACTATAGTAGCAGTATGGGTGTCAATTACGTCGTGTCGGGCCAAACCCGGCCCGGGCAGGGCGGGCCAGAGGCCAGGCCGTGCCCGGCTCCGCCTGCCTGGCTAAAACGCGACGGCCTGGCCGGCTTCCATTTGTTGCAAATAGGCTTCTTTTATAACTATAGTAACAGTAGGGGTGTCAATTGGGCCGTGTAGCGCCAAACCCGGCCCGGACACGACGGGCCAGAGCCAGGCCGTGCCCGGCTAAAAGGCGGGTGGCCCGGCCCAGGTTCCATAAATGGAACCCGAGCGTGGCCCAGGCCTGGGTGCCTCGGGACAGACCGGGCAAACCCGTGCCAGGGCGGCAATTAAAAAAATAAAAAAAAATAAAAACCTTTAAAAAAACTTTAAAAATTCAAAAAAAATCTTAAAAAATCTTTAAAATTCCAAAATTGCTTATTCAAGTTGTGATAAAAATCAAAAATATTACAGGCGTGAAATGAAAGTATATTTTTTATTAATGATCCAATAAAATGGATAATTGATACAAATACAATTGAAGTATAAATCAGTCTTTTTCAAATTAATCATTAATACATAAAAAAGTACAAGTCTTCATTCTTCATACATTTTATCAATCATAAATAAAAAAAATTAAGTTTTCATTCATCTTCTGGGGAGTCTTTTGGAGATTCTTCGATAAAATCGTCAATTATTTATTTTGACTTCTCTTTCCTGCATCTAGCCAATATTTCTCACATATTGTCATCTCGATCACATCTGATGCCAGACGGTTCCTCGTATCAGTCAGCACTCGACCATCTGTACTAAAAGCAGACCCTGAAGCAACTGTAGATGTTAGAGGAGTTAGTAAATCACGTGTCATTATGGAAAGCACAAGATAAGTTGATGCCTGTGATTTTCACCATGCCAAAACATCAAAATTCTCAAATCCTAAGTCTTGATCGATCTCAGAAGTCACAACACGTTGTATATAATAATGAAGTTCATTTAGAGAGTCAGAAGTTCAAGATTTTTTAAAAGCTGATAAAAGATCAAAAAATAATGAACTTCTACTGCTAGTAGTTGAAGAAGATTGTTTATTTGTTGGCCCAAAGGCCTATCACTCTAGTTTTGATGATGATCAACTCATGTAGTTATTATACTAATGATCTTGTGTTTAATTAGTGACAGATTTATGATCAAGATCTTAGTAGGTGCATAGCTTCAACAAAGGATTTGAAGTCAAGTTTGGAGCTAGCACGGTTTGATCCAAGAGCCATTGGGTCGTGTTTGGACCAAGTCAAGAAGATGAGAAGGCTTCAAGTGAAGACTTCAAGAAGATGAAGACTTGAGTCTAGTTTGTTTTTACAAAAGATTTTCTTTTAGAAAAAAAATACATGTTTGATTTTTGATATTCAAGTTTATATGTTTATCCAAAACCATGTTTATTGCATAATGTCAAAAACATAGATATTTCACCATGTTTGTGTAGTGGATCATATCCATACACTCTATATTTCAAATGAGTTTAAATATCTTGTTTTTGTATTTGGAGAAGTTTTGGAAACAAGTTTTAGAAAAATCAAGTTTTGGAAAATACTGTTTTTCATTTGAGCCAATATTTCCAACTTACAAAATAGTCCAAATCATTGTAACATGCCTTGATTTTGTGCAAGCATGTTTGTTTATCAAAGTATATTGGTAAAACTATTTTTGTAGATTTTTGTGATTTTATGGGATTTTTACTTCAACAAAAAGACCAAGTTTTTAATCCCTTAACATTGTTTCCTGGCTTCAGCCGGTCTACCGGGACGGTCGACCGCAGCTTGAAGTCGGCCGACCTTCACGGTCGACCGACGTGCACAGACGTGCACGCCAGTTCTGGCAGGAGGCCGGTCGACCGACCCGGTCGACCGTCCAGAGAGCTCTGCTCTCTGGAAAGGCCCCGGTCAACCGGACGGTCGACCAGACAGAGAGACTTGCTCTCTGTATCCTGACCTCGGTCGACCGACCGGTCGACCGATGGCACAACGGTCTGAAATATGACCGATGGCCGGTCGACCGGGCGGTCGACCGACAGTTCTGTCAGGCCTCCAACGGCTAGTTTTTCCAGCCCTATAAAATGGGGCATTTGGGGGCTGTTTTGATTAAGATTTTTGGAGAGTTTTTAAGCCAGTTTTTTCCTATTCTTTTAAGAGGTTTTTTCTCCACAAAATTTAGAGCCAATACTTCCAATTAAAAGGAGAGTTTATCAAGAGTATTTAAAAAGAGATTTCTTGAGTTTCCTCCACCATTTCCATCCTTGTTTCTCACACAACACTTGAGCTATCCATTGATTATTCATCCTATAGGAGTGTTATTGTGAGATTGTTTTTAGGTGATCAAAGTGTGTGACCACCAAAAACTTCTTCTTTGTTCTTTGCGAGTCGACGTGTGTGTCGGTGTTCGAGTTCGGGTACGAACTTGTTGTTTGAGGTGCGGCCTCGGCGAGCCGGTGGGCTTGTGGTGTGTACGGACTAGAGAGAGTCCAAGGAGTTCTAGTGGGAACTCGTTGTAGGTGTTGCGGCACCGAGTGATCCGGTGGGATCGATTATAGTGGAAATCCTTTGTGTGTCGAAGGCGGGGATGTAGAGCAAGTGTGCTCGAACCTCGAAACAAATCCCTTGTGTTGGCGATTGCTCACTCTCTCTCTCTCTTTGTCTCTTGTTTATATCCTGCATGCTATTACTTGTCTTATCTTTACATGCATGATATACTTGTGTGCTTAATTGTTATACTTGCTTGGGGATTGTTTGCTAACACTTGTATTGTAACCCCCTGCTCCCTGGTGTACGTATTACCGTATCAGTACGCGATACGACGTAGAATGTTGATTTAACTTTTCTGGTCATCAGATTGAGCCGATTTCAGTTTCAAAAATTATTTTCTAATATTTTAGATTTTTCAGGATTTTTTGGAATTTTTCTGGATTATTTTGGAAAATCTGCGTAGTCGGTGTCGACCGATACCGATAATCGGCTTTACGATTTTTATTTCACAAATGGAGTAGAATTTGAGAATCGCTTTCACCATGTGTCTTAGACTCGTATTATCTACGTTAGGGTATTTTTGGGGATTTTCTGAATTATCAAAAATCGGGCCAACCGGTGTCGCCCGATACCGGCGACATCTTTCAGGATTTTTAATTGAAAAACCAGACAGAATTTCTTCAAACCTTTTTCATATTATATCACAGGCTAATATCTCTATTTTTTGTAATTTTAGGCACCGTTCGGAGCTAGTCGACTTTTGAACCGAATTAAAATAATATTATTTTAAACATTCTCTTCTTTTCTTTTTCTTTTTCTTTTTCTTTCCCTCTTCTTCTTTCCAGCGCCTTCTTCCCCCACCGCCTTTGACCAACTTCCACCGCCTCTCTCTCCCCTTAAAAACCTCCCTCTCTCTTCCTCTCTCCAAACACTCTCTCTCTCCCCTAATTCTCTCTTTATCACTCTCTCTCTCTACAATTTCTTCTCTCTCTCCCTCTCACACTCTCTCTCTCTCTCTCGTCCAGGGGAACCTGACTCCCGCTCCCTGCCCGGGAGGGGCCTGACCGGCGCCTGCGGCCAGGCGCCACCGGCGGCCGCATGTACCGCTGGCGGCTGCGCCCCAGCCGGCCGGCGCAGGGCCGGCTGTGGGGGAGGAGGGAAGCACCAGCCACTCCCCCATATATCTCTCTCTCTCTCTCTCCCGTTGGTTGACCGGCCGGACCGGCGCCGGAGCATCGCCGGAGCAGCGCCGGCGCCGGGGAGGCGGCCGCGCCACCGCGCGGCTGGGCGGCGGTGGCCGCACCAGCCACCACAGCCGCGTGCAGCAGCAGCAGCAGCCGCCGCCGCAGGCAAGGGGAAAGGAAACCCAGCAGGTTCGGGTTTTGAGTGTAACCCAAACCCGACCCGTTTACACCCAAACCCGACCCGTTAAAGATAAAATTCCATTTTAGCCCCTATAATTTTAAATTACTTTGGGGCCCCTGCAAAATTACAAATAGCCCCTGAATATTTGCAGTTATTACATATCTAACCTTTTATATCGGTTTTGGTTTTCGAGCGATATCTGGAGCATCCGGACTCCGATTCGGACGATTCTGGATCCGTTGCGATCGTGAGAAAGAGAGCTACAGTCCTATGGCCAGTTTGTGAGTGTTTTTAGTTTATAAATTATATTTTATCATGTTTAGTGATATGCATTGATTGCCTTATGTGACATATATTGATTAGGGATCAAATACGGTAACGATTAATTATTAACTGGTAATGAGTGGACAGTCATTGTAATAGGAATAACCCAGAAGATTGTTAGGTATTTCCTGATTTAATATGAGGTAATAATAGGAACTATAACATATAGACAACTCGGACACAGTCATCATACCTGCACAGGCACTGACACTCGGGCCACTATGTCACCATATGCTTGGGCACTATTATGTCATGTATTGGATCACAGTTAGATAACTATCGTCACATGTATACTGATCCACGGTATTCGATAACACTACACTGTCACTAGATATGACACCGGCATTGCATGCACTGATAGTACCTGTACACGTATCCCCGTTGCACAGATACTATGACACTGTCACCGTTACAGACCCACCGATACACTCGACATAGTGATTGCATGGCAACCTTTGTTACACAACACGGGACACTGTTATTGTATGTACATGTTACACAGATACTATGACACGTCTCACGTTCGTATTCATGTGCACCACTTCACGGCATACTGTCATTTCCTATACCGTTATCATCATTACATGGATTCTCGGCATATCACTGTTACACATGCATGTATGGTTTTTTATTCTTGTCATATGGATCCCTGTTCATATTACATGTATTATTGTTCCATGTTATCTCCGTATTCCTATTATATGATTGTTTCCCATTACTGATATTGATATTCCCGTTACTGGACATGAGCTGTTGATATGCGATGTGTGGAATCCCACATCTATTGTTCCCGTTTCCCGTTATCTTGTTTTGTGTAACGCCCCGATCCGCGGATACGGGGACGTCACTGCGACGTATATACGCAGGTCAGAAATACCCCCACGTATATACGCTAAGCATCAGTACAGGCAAGAATCAGAGTACGGAAGCGCGTGGTACATTATACATTCCAACATATGAGTACAATTACAAAGTTATCACCAGAGGTGACAAATATTACAAGAATATTACATCACCTGATAAGCGCAAATACGAGAATACAAAGAGATGTACAAGTATAAACAGTACAAAGATAGGCTCAGAGTCATTACAGGAAAACTCTAGAGCCGAACAAGGGGGCCTGGAAGGATGGGGCTCTGGACAGTTTGCTGGAGATCCACGCTACCGCTGCGCCACTCTGATCAGCAAATGGGAGAATCCACACGCTCCAATCTCCAAAACCTGGACATGAGGATCCAGAGGAGTCAGAACTCCCCGGCGAGTGGTGATGTGAAAGCCAGGTGGCGAGCATAGGTAAACACAAGTGTATCAATAAAACCGAATCATAATCATGCATTGAAAACCGTGTTGTGAGTATAAGCATGCAGGAACAAGTAGATATAAAACAAGTGGTATCAAGCGGAACTACTCATGATATGATAAGATAAGAACAGGAGACTGTGGAATAGAATATAAGTGAAAAGGCAGGATATGAACAGGTATAATATAATAATCATAAAACCGAAAATCCGAAGTAAAACCTGGCGAATGCAATTGTGGCGAAACAAGTGGTATAACCAAGTTGTGGAACGACATGACCAGTTATTATCTTGTCATTTATTGTTATTACTCGTCCGACCCATATATCTAGGTATGTGTCCCGGTGTACATCTCAACACACATACATTCATATATAAGTAAGTCGAGGTTGGTTATTGGAAGCTGATGAAGAACTGATAGCTCATACTTATAGTGGTTCCCGTCCGCCCGGGACACAGCCATTGGGGGCCTTAAATCCCCCTAACACGCATCTTCTGGGGGCCTGAAATCCCCTAACACGAATCGTCAGTTTTTGTATTCCATTACTATAAGCAAGGCATCATACCGGCATCCATCACTTCCTCCCATTCCCCGTGCAAGTTATCCTTTTTATGGCTTATTAACATAATTATCAGATTACGGGAATGAGTAGGATCATAACAGGTCATAACAGGAGTACATAACAAGCATAACGGGAGTTCATGTCAAGAGATCAAGTACTACATTCCCGAAATATGATAATCATGGGTAGAGAGTTAATCATAACAGGTATCAGGTTTTAATCATGACAATGACAAGTGATCTGACCGGTGACAGGTGATAAGTCATGTCATAACAAGGAACAAGTGTCAAGTAGCAGCATATCAGGTGTCATGTGTTATATGCCTTGGAGGTGATATTAGACAGGTGACAAGTCATGTTATAACAGGTGACAAGTGATAAGAGATAACATAGCAGGAACATGCATTAAGTAGTAACATGTTAAGTGATACATAATGCCAATATGAGTCGACCCGACGAAGCGTGAAAAATCGAATGGAGGCGAGAACACTCGCCTAAATCTTTAGAAAACACAGTGAAATCCCCAATCTCCGGAATTCAGGTAACCAACGCATAAACGCGTTCAATAAAGTAAAGATCGTATTATTTAGAAGAGGAGAGAGAATGAAGACGCGGGAATAGCAGACGCGGGAATCGCAGACGCGGGAATCGCGTTGCGTAGATGTTACAAACGCGAAGTTCGAGAACCGCGTTCTAGCAAGGACATGAGGAGAACGCAGACGCGAGTATGAACTCCGCGTCGCGTTAACACAAGAACGCGAGAATCGTGTTAAACAATTAACAAGAATGCGAAGATCGCGTTAAGAAATTGCTTGGACGCGGGGATGAGCTCCGCGTCTAGCAATTAACAGAGAAAGAGAGAGACAGGGAGTGAGACGCAAGGGTGAGGGGGAGACGCAGGAAAGGAGAGGAAAAACAGGGAAGAAAAGGAAAAGGAAAAGGAAGGGAAAAGAAAGGAAGAAAGAAAGAAGGAAAGAGGGAAAGGGAGAGGGATGGCCGGTTACGGCTTGGACGGTGGTCACCGGCGGCGGCCGGAGTTGGCCGGAGTTGGCCGGAGAAGATGGTTAAAGCTCCAAACCCAACAAATCTAGAGGGTGCAAGTGTAGTTCAAAAGGGAGAAATGAGTTTCAAAAACGAGGCTTCGGAGAGCGAAGCTATACCCCGTTAGAAAGAGTATTCCGAGGAGAGAAAGATGGCGTGGTTCGTGGTGGTTATGGTGGTGTAGATAGTGGTAGAAATGAGGAAGAAGGTAATGGTGATAATGGGTTTCTTGGTGAAGAAGGAAAAAAAGAAGGAGGAGAGAGTGGTGGAAAAGAGTTGCTTGATCTTGATAAAATGGAGAAGGAGATGGGGGGAGAATGGTGGAGGACTTGGTGGAGGAATGGTGGTGGAAATGGAGGAGTGGTGGCCGGCCAAGGGGAGTTTGGGTTGCTGTTTTCGTTTGCTGGAAAGATGGAGAAGGAAGGGAAATATGAAAGAGAGAGAAAGAAGGAAAGGTGGGGTATATATATATAAGGAATAAATGATTACAAGTTTGACTTTGGAATATCTTTTATATAACGAGACTTATGTCTCATGCCAATTGCTGCGTCCACCTGAGAAGAAATCCGTGTGGACCAAATGAACTGGACGCGGAGAAAAATCTGCGTCCAGGAGAATAAACGCGAGTTTTGCGTTTGCCAGAAAAAGACAAAAAGGCATGGTGATTTGATCTGGGTTGAATTTACACATAAGCATTAAATGCAGTATCGGGAGCACCTCACTGCATTAAATGTTGAATCCAGGTAGGTGAAACTCGCGTCTAGAGAGGAGAGAGAAAATAAAATATCTGGATAAAATTCCGGTATCTGGGAAAACACCGAAAATTCCGGAAAAGTCCAAAAAATGAAGTACGGAAAGTTTCTCAAAAATTCTCAAAAATAATAAATATTATATAAAGATTTTTGATGAAACCGGTTTTCATAAATTCAATGTCATTTTTAAAATAAAAATCCTGAAGTCAACCATTGACACCGGTCTACACCGGGTCGGCCAGATTTTGATAAAATCTGAAAAATCTCAGAAAATGCCTGAAAGGAGAAAATATAATTCTAAGAAGGAATATGAAAGTGGAATTTAGAAATTTGATTCCAATTATAAGTTAAAATTCCTGGAATCAACCAGTGAGACTGGCCGACACCAAATCCAGTGGAATTTCGATAAATTCAGAAAATTCTTAGAAAAGTATTTAGGTAGAAAATGTAATTTTAAGAAGTTACAGGAAAGCCATTTCTTAAAATTCAACTCCGTTTATAAATTAAAAATTCGAGAATCGGTCAGTGGTACTGGTCGACACCGGTTTTGAAGATTTTCAATTTAATTCAGGAAAATTTCAGAAAATCATGAAAAATCTAAAATATTGGAAAATGATGTTTGAAACTGAAATCGGTCAAATCTGAATATCAGAAAGACTAAATTGAGCAATAACCTGAGATCGGGTCCCCGGTTCAGACTAGGCTAAATCCGAGTCCACGAATCCAGATCCAAGGTAAAACGATCATATAAACAATTCATAATACAAAATAAATACAGGAAGTAAATCAAAAAAATATGATCGAGAATCTGAATACGCAACTAAGTACGCATTCCGGGAGCGGGGTGTTACAATCCACCCACCTTACAAAAATTGCGTCCTCGCAATTTCGATAAGGGGAAGATGAACACAGGAGGGACCATGGTCGACAAATGAGAGAATGATAAGGTGGAATATTTACGAAAGATTACCAACTCAAGATACAAAAGATCAGGGTAGCGGTTACAATGACATCCTCAAGGTTCCTGCTCTAGATACTAGGCTTCACATTCTACTGCTGCTTCGTCTGATGCCTCTACCGCCATGTTGTAGACTTGACCTCTACCATTATCTGCTCTAGTTCTCATTCCTCTCTGTGGCTGATCATACTGCTGGAGCGAAAATGGAGCTCTTCGATCAACGGGTTCTGGGTTCCCTCTCAGTGGCGGGGCTGGAAGTACTGGTCGGACTGGTGCTGTATTTCCTACCCTTCTGAACGGGCAATCTCTTATAGCATGACTCCCGGTCCACATGCTAAGCATAATCCATTGGCCATTCGACAATCTTTCCTATAATGTCCAGGCTTGTGGCAGAAATTACATATGATCTGAGGAAGAGGAGGTTGGAATGGTCGCTTGACTATTGGGCCATTGATTGTCCTAGCTGTATCTTCTTCATTCATCAACTGAAAGGGTCTCTTTACTGACTTGTTCTGCACCTGGTTCTCACTCTTCTTTTCTAGTCCTCGTTCTACTTCACGGGCAATGGAGAGAACCTGGGAATACGTCTTCAACTGTTGAGGAATAAGATACATCTGGACGTCCATCTTCAACCCTTGCTGAAATCTGCTCGCCCTTTTTTCTTCGTCTGCCACCATGTAGGGAGCAAATCTGCTGAGCCTCAAAAATTCAGCAGCATATTCATCCACTGACCGGTTTCGCTATTGTAACCGAATAAATTGTTCTTCCATGTCCTTTTGAGCTGTTGCAGGGAAGAATCTCTCGTAGAAACCCTTTGAGAACTGGTCATATGTGATGGGTTTCTCCAGTGTCGCTTCTTCGCCAACCACCATGTTCGGGCCACATCCCTCAATTGTATCTTGGCCACTTCCACTTGGTTCTCATCAGGGACTCGGGCCGCCTTTAAAAGATCTGTTGTGTCTACCAGCCACTGTTCTGTATCCAGAGGCTTCTCTGTTCCTGAAAAGATCGCCGGCTGTAATCTCCTGAAATCCGACACGTTGCCTGGCCTCTGTTCTCAGGGTGAAACTAACAGTCCTTGACGTAGAAGCTCTGTCTGCTGTTGTTGACTTTGCACCATCCCTTGAAGTATTCTAATCATACCATCATTGTCTCTGTTGGATCCATCTTGAGAAGTACCAGCACCATTATATGTTCCCTTCTTTCCATATCTGAGTTGGTTGAAGTAGGTAACAAGAAGAAACTGGAAGGTAAAAGATTAAAGGTCTTAGGATTCAAGAAATGGATCAGAAGGAAGAGATAGATAACTTTGCACTTGTAGTTGGATTGTATAACCAGGACTCTTGTATTCCAGTTGCAAATTCTTTACCATTAATTTGCCGTCTGGACGTACTGAGGATGTGAGAGCCTACGCTCTGATACCACCCTGTAACGCCCCGATCCCGCGGATACGGGGACGTCACTGCGACGTATATACGCAGGTCAGAAATACCCCCACGTATATACGCTAAGCATCAGTACAGGCAAGAATCAGAGTACGGAAGCGCGTGGTGCATTATACATTCCAACATATGAGTACAATTACAAAGTTATCACCAGAGGTGACAAATATTACAAGAATATTACATCACCTGATAAGCGCAAATGCGAGAATACAGAGAGATGTACAAGTATAAACAGTACAAAGATAGGCTCAGAGTCATTATAGGAAAACTCTAGAGCCGAACAAGGGGGCCTGGAAGGATGGGGCTCTGGACAGTCTGCTGGAGATCCACGCTACCGCTGCGCCACTCTGATCAGCAACTGGGAGAATCCACACGCTCCAATCTCCAAAACCTGGACATGAGGATCCAGAGGAGTCAGAACTCCCCGGCGAGTGGTGATGCGAAAGCCAGGTGGCGAGCATAGGTAAACACAAGTGTATCAAAAACCGAATCATAATCATGCATTGAAAACCGTGTTGTGAGCATAAGCATGCAGGAGCAAGTAGATATAAAACAAGTGGTATCAAGCGGAACTACTCATGATATGATAAGATAAGAATAGGAGACTGTGGAATAGAATATAAGTGGAAAGGTAGGACATGAACAGGTATAATATAATAATCATAAAACCGGAAATCCGAAGTAAAACCTGACGAATGCAATTGTGGCGAAACAAGTGGTATAACCAAGTTGTGGAACGACATGACCAGTTATTATCTTGTCATTTATTGTTAAAACTCGTCCGACCCATATATCTAGGTATGTGTCCCGGTGTACATCTCACACACATACATCCATATATAAGTAAGTAGAGGTTGGTTATTGGAAGCTGATGAAGAACTGATAGCTCATACTTATAGTAGTTCCCGTCTGCCCGGGACACAGCCATTGGGGGCCTTAAATCCCCCTAACACGCATCTTTTGGGGGCCTGAAATCCCCCTAACACGAATCGTCAGTTTTTGTATTCCATTACTATAAGCAAGGCATCATACCGGCATCCATCACTTCCTCCCATTCCCCGTGCAAGTTATCCTTTTTATGGCTTATTAACATAATTATCAGATTACGGGAATGAGTAGGATCATAACAGGTCATAACAGGAGTACATAACAAGCATAACGGGAGTTCATGTCAAGAGATCAAGTACTACATTCCCGAAATGTGATAATCATGGGTAGAGAGTTAATCATAACAGGTATCAGGTTTTAATCATGATAATGACAAGTGATCTGACCAGTGACAGGTGATAAGTCATGTCATAACAAGGAACAAGTGTCAAGTAGCAGCATATCAGGTGTCATGTGTTATATGCCTTGGAGGTGATATTAGACAGGTGACAAGTCATGTTATAACAGGTGACAAGTGATAAGAGATAACATAGCAGGAACATGCATCAAGTAGTAACATGTTAAGTGATACATAATGCCAATATGAGTCGACCCGACGAGCGTGGAAAATCGAATGGAGGCGAGAACACTCGCTTAAATCTTTAGAAAACACAGTGAAATCCCCGATCTTCGGAATTCAGGTAACCAACGCGTAAACGCGTTCAATAAAGTAAAGATCGTATTATTTAGAAGAGGAGAGAGAATGAAGACGCGGGGATCGCGTTACGTAGATGTTACAAACGCGAGGTTCGAGAACCGCGTTCTAGCAAGGACACGAGGAGAACGCAGACGCGAGCATGAACTCCGCGTCGCGTTAACACAAGAACGCGAGAATCGTGTTAAACAATTAACAAGAATGCGAAGATCGCGTTAAGAAATTGCTTGGACGCGGGGATGAGCTCTGCGTCTAGCAATTAACAGAGAAAGAGAGAGACAGGGAGTGAGACGCAAGGGTGAATGGGAGACGCATGAAAGGAGGGGAAAAACAGGGAAGAAAAGGAAAAGGAAAAGGAAGGGAAAAGAAAGGAAAGAAAGAAAGAAGGAAAGAGGGAAAGGGAGAGGGGATGGCCGATAACTATCTCTAAATTCCTAGTTTATTTATTTACATGCTTGTTCATATATCATATTTTTAGCATGTTCATTTGTTTTATGTGCTTCATGTGATAAACTAGTTTAAATGTAGTTTTTATTAAAACTTGGATTTATACATGTACAAGTAGTGAGCAACATTTGACTCATATACGTTTGCACTTCATTGTTCATTTGTACTCACTATATGCACATGTATAGCCTAGTTTTGATGATTCTTTCATTTATACTTATTTTGCCAATTTTCATGTTTTACTTCATGTATATGTAATCTTTATTCAAATCTAATAAATATACATGTATACCCGTGAGTCTCTTGCCTTCATGCAAATACCTTTAATAGACTCTTTTATGTTTGGGATATGTATGCATATTGTTAGATTTAGATAAATCATACATATACCTAGAAGTTTGTTTTGTTTAATAAAAAAAAAAAGATATTTGTGTTTTGAGCTTCATTGACTATTTTCATGAAAATGCTAGTTACATATTTTTGAACACTCACACCTTATTTGTTTATTCATGATCTTGTTTCATGATTATTTTTGAGCTTTATGGACCATGAGTGCTTAAATTTTTATGTATTTAGTATGATTCATGAAAATATATGATTTTGTTTCATGTTTTTGAAGGATCTTTAACTAGTTTTTCAAAAAAAATTTAACTAGTTATTTATTCTTCAATGTTTTATGAGTTATACACATGATCCTATTATTGTTTCAATTGGTATCATTGAATCGTTTCAATTGGTATCAATTTGACTCTATTTTGTTTTCTTATATATGTATGTATCAATTTCAATTGGTATATTCATTTTTCATACATATATATGAGTTGGTTTGTGCTTGAGTTAAACTTGTTTTACATGTTTAAAGCACAAAGTTGTTTATGATAAGAAAATAAAAATTTTAGGAAAAATTCTCAAAATTTGTTTTATTAAGAAAATTCAAAATTTTGTTTTATAAAAAAAAAATCAAAAATTTTGATTTGTATTGCCTATATGCAAGGAGAGCTTAACATCTCTTCTACATATAGATTCATGTTGAGTGTATTGTATATTGAGGAGCTTGACAACTCTTCTTTATGTGGTACACGTGTGTAGGGGGAGCTTCACATCTCCTCTTATGCATTACATAATATGTTATGTGAATTGGGGCTTGTCATCCCTTCTTCATGTAATGCATATGTGTAGGAAGCTAACTTAACGTCTTCCTCTTCATGAATGTATATCGCATATAATCCTTATTGATTGATTTATGTTTACCCCTTTATTGATTCTATGTTCCGGACAAAAGGGGGGAGAAAATTTTGATAATTTTGTTTTTACTTTAACCCCTTTATTGATGATTGACAAAAAGGGGAGAAGTATTTGAGATATATGCATGTTTTCGTTACTTAAGGGGGAGAAGTATTTGTTTTCCTTGCTTAAGGGGGAGTAGTATTTGTGTTTATGCATATATGTTTGTTTTGCAAATAGGAGAAAAAAATTTGTAATTTTGTTTTATGCTTGATTAGCATGTTTACTCCTTCATTTGCATACATGTTTATGAGCATACATTGCATATTTATTATTTGTTTGTTATGTATGAGGGGAGCTTCTTTGGAGCTTTACTTTAATCCATGCATATATAACTTTATGAGTTTTGTCATCATCAAAAAGGGGGAGATTGTTGGCCCAAAGGCCTATCACTTTAGTTTTGATGATAATCAACTCATGTAGTTATTGTACTAATGATCTTGTATTTAATTAGTAACAGATTTATGATCAAGATCTTAGTAGGTGCATAACTTCAGCAAAGGATTTGAAGTCAAGTTTTGGAGCTAGCACGGTTTGATCCAAGAGCCATTGGATCGTGTTTGGACCAAGTCAAGAAGATGAGAAGGCTTCAAGTGAAGACTTCAAGAAGATGAAGACTTGAGTCTAGATTTGTTTTTAGTAAGATTTTGTTTTTAGATAAAATGTAAAGGATAGAATTGTAATACCCCGTTTCCGGAATACGTACTTAGTTACGTATTCAGATTTTCAGCCGTATTTTTTCGATTTGTTTCCTGTATTTATTCTGTATGATGAATTCCTTATATGATTATTTGTTTTGGATTTGGATTCGTGGACACGGAGTCAGCCCTAGTCTGAACCGAAGGACCCGATCCTAGTATATTACCCGATTTGGCCTTTCCGGTGTTTAGATTTGACCGATTTCAGTTCCAAAGATTATTTTCCAATATTTTAGATTTTATATGATTTTCTGGAATTATCTTGGATTAAAAGGAATTTCTCCAAAACGGTGTCGGCCAGTGCCGCTGACCGATTCCCGGATTTTTAATTCTCAAACGGTTTAGAATTTCATGATGGTTCTTTAGACTTTATTTCTCGGAATCATATTTTCTGCTTATATTCTTTTTCTGAGAATTTTATGATTTTATGAAAATTCTTTCGGAGTCGGTAGGTAGCTGATTCCGGGATTTTTAGTTTCAAAACTATACAGTATTTCTTCGAACGGATTTCACTATTGGTCTTTATATATTATTCTTGATTTTTGGTAAAATTTCCAGATCATTCCGAGACACTTGAATTTCGGGCATTTTTCCGATTATTGCAATTCCTATTTCCACCTAGATTGCCACCTCATTTCCCACTCAACTTCTCACCTAACCCCACTAACTCTCTCTCCTTCCCTAGCCGGCCAAGTGGCCTTGTGAGGGACACCTCACCTCCCTTTTTGCAAGAAGACCCCTTGCATCTATCCTTTTTGCACTCACTTCACAAAATCCCCATCATATTTATTCATTTCCTTTTGCAAATCACTTTTTCTCTTCCACTTCAACAAGAGAGAAACTCTCCCCCAAAATCCCTCTTCTTCCTCCACCAAACCCTAATCCAAAGAACTCCCCTAGACTCTTCCACCTCTACCTCAAGACTTCAAGAGTTCAACTAGGGCTTCATCACAAGGACATCATCTTCAATCATCAACCCCAAGGCTACACCAAGAGCTACTCCTCCACTTCAAGCTTCAACAACAATTCATGGATTGAAGCCACCATCATCTCCATCTTGGATCAAGCTCCAAATCCAACCCATCCATGTGAGTATCTTTACTCACCAAGACCTAGTTAACTCCTTATATACTTGTGATGGGAATTCTTGAACACTTGCACCATAAAAATCCCATTTTTAGGTTATCAAACTAAAGATCCAACCTTTCCATGTAAATATCTTGACTCACCAAGACATGTTTCCATTCCTAATATACATGCATCCCCATATCTTGTGCTCACATGCCATAAAAATCACATTTTTACCATCTAGAACAACCTCCAAGTTCTGTTCTGTAAACTGCTCCCCGACCAGTATTAGTCGACTTGACCTAGAACCTAGTCGACTAGAACACTTAGCTGAAACCTAGTTTTTCTGGAAAACACAGTATTAGTCGACTTACCCCAAATATTAGTCGACTGATCAACTCTCTGGAAGTCCCTATTAGTCGACTCCTGAATTCACCTAGTCGACTAACCCTCCTTGGACCAGAAACCAACTCTCGGCCCAGTCGACTTAAGCCTATTTTATTAGTCGACTTGAACACCTTAGTCGACTAGCCATTTTGCCTTAGTCGACTAATGTTTCCTGGAACAGTGACCCCAATTCTCTTTATCCCAGACTTAGTCGACTTGCGTACCTGTTAGTCGACTTGAAACCTATATTAGTCGACTAGTCCCTTGACCCTAGTCGACTAATTCTGACTATATGTCTTAAATGATTTCCCTCCTAAAATTGGATCTTGTCGTTGGTTTATATGTTATGCATTATGGTTTCTTGTACTTCATGACTGGTACTTTAGGACTTATTACTTAATGGATCTTACCTCATATTACTTCACGATTTGTCAAGTAACATTATTAACCACTTGTTAACCTTATGTTTTCTTTTAACCCATGTATATCACCTAATCATGCCACTACCTTGCCAGACCCTATTGTTATGACATGACTGACCCGGCCCAATTATCAATCTATTGTTATGCTTTATTTTGGTATACACCACCACCTCGTCATGCTATCTCTTAAAACCAAGTATGATACACCGATTCTTATAATTATCTCGATAACGGGAATGTAGTCCCTGATTACTGTTATGATTACTGTTATGATTACTGTTATGGTCACTTTTGGGGGGGGACCTTGCGTCCCCAAACCGGTCCCAGGTGGTGGGAACCGTTGGACCAATAGACTTGTCCCCGGTGCATGTGAACAAACCGGTCCCAGGTGGTGGGAACCGTTGGACCACTAAACTGGTCCCCGGTGTATGTGAATCACTATATGATATTTGCGGCGGAAGTTATAGGGGACCTTGCGTCCCCAAACCGGTCCCAGGTGGTGGGAACCGTTGGACCACTAAACTGGTCCCCGGTGTATGTGAATCACTATATGATATTTGCGGCGGAAGTTATAGGGGGACCTTGCGTCCCCAAACCGGTCCCAGGTGGTGGGAACCGTTGGGCCAATAAACTGGTCCCCGGTGTATGAGTACCATTATAAGAAGCTCTATCAGTTCCCCATCTACTTCCGTTAACAACCCTCGCCTAGCTATATATGGATGTATGTGTGTTGGGGTGCACACCTGGACACATACCGAGATATATGGGTCAGACGAGTAATAATAATAAGTATTCCTGTTATTCCATTGTATGCACTTGGATTACGATAATATGAGATAAAGGTATATAGATGAGGGTTTCCTTGTTTGGATTATTCCTTCGATGTACTAGTCTCATGGAGTCGTAATCTGAAACCATACAATCAGATTGCTCACCCTGAGTCCTGTTATGATACATGTCATGTTATACCTGCTATGTGTGTTATGGTTTCCGTTATGTGTATCCGTTACTCATGTTATGGACCCCTGATCATTATTGTTATGCATTCCTGTTTTGACTATGATATGATTTGCATCTCTGATTCTATACGCTTGGATACTCTGTGGCATGAGACAAAGGTATATAGATGAGGGTTTCCTTGTTTGGATTATTCCTTCGACGTACTAGTCTCATGGGACCGTGACCTAAGCGTATAAAATCACCTTTGCTTATAATCAGCTTTACCTTGATTTCCGGTTTTGCGATTGTTATGTTATACCTGTTCTTATATATATACCTTCTATATTTGTGTTCTAACCCTCCTGTCTTCTGTGCTTGACACTTGTACTCATCTTGGCTCGCCACCTGGCATTATATCATACTCGCCTGGGGAGTTTCACTGACTCCCCTGGATTCTCATGTCCAGGTCATGGAGCTTGGAGCGTGAGGATTTCCCCTGCTGTTGATCAGAGTAGCGCGGCGGTAGCGTGGTCTCTCCAGTTACCTCGTGAGCACTCTTTTGTACTGTTCATATACATGTATCTTTTATGTTGTCCATACATGTATATTCCTTTGTTCTCTCGCATTTGCGCATATTAGTGATATGATATTCATGTAATATTGTAATCACTCTGATGATAACTGTGTAATTGTACTATATGTGTTGGAATGTATAATGCACCATTTGCTTCCGTACTCTGATTCTTGTCTGTACTGATGCTTAGCGTATATACGGGAGGGTAGTTCTGACCTACGTATATACGTTGCAGTGACGTCCCCGTATCCGTGGAATCGGGGCGTTACAGGTTGGTATCAGAGCTTAGGCTCTAACCTCCTCAGTACGTCCAGAAGGCAAATCAATGGTAAAGAGATTTGCAACTGGAATACATGAGTCTTGGTTATACATTCCAACTACAAGTGCAGAGTTATCTATTTCTTGACTATCCTTCCTTTGATTCCTAGATCCTTTCCATATCCTTACCCTGTTTTGGTTTTATGAAGCCTTTATTCCAGCCCTTGTCCCCTTTGTGTTCAATTTACCCCTTAACGAAATTGCGAGGACGCAATTTTTTGTAAGGTGGGTGGATTGTAATACCCCGTTTCCGGAATACGTACTTAGTTACGTATTCAGATTTTCAGCCGTATTTTTTCGATTTGTTTCCTGTATTTATTTTGTATGATGAATTCCTTATATGATTATTTTGTTTTGGATTTGGATTCGTGGACACGGAGTCAGCCCTAGTCTGAACCGAAGGACCCGATCCTAGTATATTACCCGATTTGGCCTTTCCGGTGTTTAGATTTGACCGATTTCAGTTCCAAAGATTATTTTCCAATATTTTAGATTTTATATGATTTTCTGGAATTATCTTGGATTAAAGGAATTTCTCCAAAACCGGTGTCGGCCAGTGCCGCTGACCGATTCTCGGATTTTTAATTCTCAAACGGTTTAGAATTTCATGATGGTTCTTTAGACTTTATTTCTCGGAATCATATTTTCTGCTTATATTCTTTTTCTGAGAATTTTATGATTTTATGAAAATTCTTTCGGAGTCGGTAGGTAGCTGATTCCGGGATTTTTAGTTTCAAAACTATACAGTATTTCTTCGAACGGATTTCACTATTGGTCTTTATATATTATTCTTGATTTTTGGTAAAATTTCCAGATCATTCCGAGACACTTGAATTTCGGGCATTTTTTCCGATTATTGCAATTCCTATTTCCACCTAGATTGCCACCTCATTTCCCACTCAACTTCTCACCTAACCCACTAACTCTCTCTCCTTCCCTTAGCCGGCCAAGTGGCCTTGTGAGGGACACCTCACCTCCCTTTTTGCAAGAAGACCCTTGCATCTATCCTTTTTGCACTCACTTCACAAAATCCCCATCATATTTATTCATTTCCTTTTGCAAATCACTTTTTCTCTTCCACTTCAACAAGAGAGAAACTCTCCCCAAAATCCCTCTTCTTCCTCCACCAAACCCTAATCCAAAGAACTCCCCTAGACTCTTCCACCTCCACCTCAAGACTTCAAGAGTTCAACTAGGGCTTCATCACAAGGACATCATCTTCAATCATCAACCCCAAGGCTACACCAAGAGCTACTCCTCCACTTCAAGCTTCAACAAACATGGATTGAAGCCACCATCATCTCCATCTTGGATCAAGCTCCAAATCCAACCCATCCATGTGAGTATCTTTACTCACCAAGACCTAGTTAACTCCTTATATACTTGTGATGGGAATTCTTGAACACTTGCACCATAAAAATCCCATTTTTAGGTTATCAAACTAAAGATCCAACCTTTCCATGTAAATATCTTGACTCACCAAGACATGTTTCCATTCCTAATATACATGCATCCCCATATCTTGTGCTCACATGCCATAAAAATCACATTTTTACCATCTAGAACAACCTCCAAGTTCTGTTCTGTAAACTGCTCCCCGACCAGTATTAGTCGACTTGACCTAGAACCTAGTCGACTAGAACACTTAGCTGAAACCTAGTTTTTCTGGAAAACACAGTATTAGTCGACTTACCCCAAATATTAGTCGACTGATCAACTCTCTGGAAGTCCCTATTAGTCGACTCCTGAATTCACCTAGTCGACTAACCTCCTTGGACCAGAAACCAACTCTCGGCCCAGTCGACTTAAGCCTATTTTATTAGTCGACTTGAACACCTTAGTCGACTAGCCATTTTGCCTTAGTCGACTAATGTTTCCTGGAACAGTGACCCCAATTCTCTTTATCCCAGACTTAGTCGACTTGCGTACCTGTTAGTCGACTTGAAACCTATATTAGTCGACTAGTCCCTTGACCCTAGTCGACTAATTCTGACTATATGTCTTAAATGATTTCCCTCCTAAAATTGGATCTTGTCGTTGGTTATGTGTTATGCATTATGGTTTCTTGTACTTCATGACTGGTACTTTAGGACTTATTACTTAATGGATCTTACCTCATATTACTTCACGATTTGTCAAGTAACATTATTAACCACTTGTTAACCTTATGTTTTCTTTTAACCCATGTATATCACCTAATCATGCCACTACCTTGCCAGACCCTATTGTTATGACATGACTGACCCGGCCCAATTATCAATCTATTGTTATGCTTTATTTTGGTATACACCACCACCTCGTCATGCTATCTCTTAAAACCAAGTATGATACACCGATTCTTATAATTATCTCGATAACGGGAATGTAGTCCCTGATTACTGTTATGATTACTGTTATGATTACTGTTATGATTACTGTTATGGTCACTTTTGGGGGGGGGACCTTGCGTCCCCAAACGGTCCCAGGTGGTGGGAACCGTTGGACCAATAGACTGGTCCCCGGTGCATGTGAACAAACCGGTCCCAGGTGGTGGGAACCGTTGGACCACTAAACTGGTCCCCGGTGTATGTGAATCACTATATGATATTTGCGGCGGAAGTTATAGGGGGACCTTGCGTCCCCAAACCGGTCCCAGGTGGTGGGAACCGTTGGACCACTAAACTGGTCCCCGGTGTATGTGAATCACTATATGATATTTGCGGCGGAAGTTATAGGGGGACCTTGCGTCCCAAACCGGTCCCAGGTGGTGGGAACCGTTGGGCCAATAAACTGGTCCCCGGTGTATGAGTACCATTATAAGAAGCTCTATCAGTTCCCCATCTACTTCCGTTAACAACCCTCGCCTAGCTATATATGGATGTATGTGTGTTGGGGTGCACACCTGGACACATACCGAGATATGGGTCAGACGAGTAATAATAATAAGTATTCCTGTTATTCCATTGTATGCACTTGGATTACGATAATATGAGATAAAGGTATATAGATGAGGGTTTCCTTGTTTGGATTATTCCTTCGATGTACTAGTCTCATGGAGTCGTAATCTGAAACCATACAATCAGATTGCTCACCCTGAGTCCTGTTATGATACATGTCATGTTATACCTGCTATGTGTGTTATGGTTTCCGTTATGTGTATCCGTTACTCATGTTATGGACCCCTGATCATTATTGTTATGCATTCCTGTTTTTGACTATGATATGATTTGCATCTCTGATTCTATACGCTTGGATACTCTGTGGCATGAGACAAGGTATATAGATGAGGGTTTCCTTGTTTGGATTATTCCTTCGACGTACTAGTCTCATGGGACCGTGACCTAAGCGTATAAAATCACCTTTGCTTATAATCAGCTTTACCTTGGATTTCCGTTTTGCGATTGTTATGTTATACCTGTTCTTATATATATACCTTCTATATTTGTGTTCTAACCCTCCTGTCTTCTGTGCTTGACACTTGTACTCATCTTGGCTCGCCACCTGGCATTATATCATACTCGCCTGGGGAGTTTCACTGACTCCCCTGGATTCTCATGTCCAGGTCATGGAGCTTGGAGCGTGAGGATTTCCCCCTGCTGTTGATCAGAGTAGCGCGGCGGTAGCGTGGTCTCTCCAGTTACCTCGTGAGCACTCTTTTGTACTGTTCATATACATGTATCTTTTATGTTGTCCATACATGTATATTCCTTTGTTCTCTCGCATTTGCGCATATTAGTGATATGATATTCATGTAATATTGTAATCACTCTGATGATAACTGTGTAATTGTACTATATGTGTTGGAATGTATAATGCACCATTTGCTTCCGTACTCTGATTCTTGTCTGTACTGATGCTTAGCGTATATACGGGAGGGTAGTTCTGACCTACGTATATACGTTGCAGTGACGTCCCCGTATCCGTGGAATCGGGGCGTTACAAGAATAGTTTGTGGATTGCTCAAGTACATACACACACACACACACTCTTGCTAGTTTTGTTTTACAAAAGATTTTCTTTTAGAAAAAAATACATGTTTGATTTTTGGTATTGAAAGTTTATATGTTTTATCCAAAACCATGTTTATTGCATAATGTCAAAAACATAGATATTTCACCATGTTTGTGTAGTGGATCATATCCATACACTCTATGCTTCAAATGAGTTTAAATATCTTGTTTTTGTATTTGGAGAAGTTTTGGAAAACAAGTTTTAGAAAAATCAAGTTTTAGAAAATACTGTTTTTCATTTGAGCCAATATTTCCAACTTACAAAAATAGTCCAAATCATTTGTAACATGCCTTGATTTTGTGCAAGCATGTTTGTTTATCAAAGTATATTGGTAAAACTATTTTTGTAGATTTTCTGTGATTTTATGGGATTTTACTTCAACCAAAAAGACCAAGTTTTTAATCCCTTAACATTGTTTCCTGGCTTCAGCCGGTCGACCGGGACGGTCGACCGCAGATTGAAGTCGGCCGACCTTCACGGTCGACCGACTTGCACAGACGTGCACGCCAGTTCTGGCAGGAGGCCGGTCGACCGACCGGGTCGACCGTCCAGAGAGCTCTACTCTCTGGAAAGGCCCCGGTCGACCGGACGGTCGACCGGACAGAGAGACTTGCTCTCTGTATCCTGGCCTCGGTCGACCGACCGGTCGACCGATGGCACAACAGTCTGAACTATGACCGTTGGCCGGTCGACCGGGCGGTCGACCGACAGTTCTGTCAGGCCTCCAACGGCTTGTTTTTCCAGCCCTATAAAACAGGGCATTTGGGGGCTATTTTGATTAAGATTTTTGGAGAGTTTTTAAGCCAGTTTTCCTATTCTTTTAAGAGGTTTTTCTCCACAAAATTTAGAGCCAATACTTCCAATTAAAAGGACAGTTTATCAAGAGTGTTTAAAAGAGATTTCTTGAGTTTTCCTCCACCATTTCCATCCTTGTTTTCTCACACAACACTTAAGCTATCCATTGATTATTCATCCTATAGGAGTGTTATTGTGAGATTGTTTTTAGGTGATCAAAGTGTTGTGATCACCAAAGACTTCTTCTTTGTTCTTTGAGGAGGCAGACGTTTGTGTCCGTGGTGTTTCGAGTTCGGGTACGAACTTGTTGTTTGAGGTGCGGCCTCGGCGAGCCGGTGGACTTGTGGTGTGTACGGGTTAGAGAGAGTCCAAGGAGTTCTAGTGGGAACTCGTTGTAGGTGTTGCGGCACCGAGTGATCCGGTGGGATCGATTATAGTGGAAATCCTTCGTGTGTCGAAGGCGGGGATGTAGAGCAAGTGTGCTCGAACCTCGAAACAAATCCCTTGTTTGCGATTGCTCACTCTCTCTCTCTTTGTCTCTTGTTTATATCTTGCGTGCTATTACTTATCTTATCTTTACATGCATGATATACTTGTGTGCTTAATTGTTATACTTACTTGGGGATTGTTTGCTAACACTAGTATTTAACCAAGAGAGCCAACGCGGCACCTCAACCCTTATCTAGGGGAATCTAGAGGAGTTAGTCCAGAGCCCTTCACGGGGAATTCGGCTACACTCTTGTGTTATACGTGGTGTTTAGTTTAAATAGTTTGTTTAGGTCATAATAGTTTTTACTTCCGCATTATTTGGCATTGAGTGACCATTAGATTAGTCATCACCTATTCCCCCCCCCTCTAGGTGATCCTACATTATTTCCATAAGTAGTTTCATAAAAATTATATAACTTATTTATAGAAGAATTAATATCTGCTCACATTAGAGCAGAACTATGCTCATAATCCATCCTTTCATTAAAAATTTTCAAGTAAAAATTTACATCCATTAAATTTAATCCTAGGATTCATAATAGTAGCAAAATAAAAGATAAAAGAAAATTCTTTAAAATATTTATTAATTTTTTTCTCCATGGGAACAATAATCTCTCTTATATAATCAATGTTTCTACATTCAGAAAATATTTGACTTTAGTTAACTCATAAAATATTATACTTGTTGTTTGGTAATAAATACCAGAAAATAATTTTGTTATTCTTTCAAATCTTTTTAAGAATTCACAAATCCATTCAAAATTTTCCATTCCTCATCGTAAATAAAACAGTTAGGCAATTCTACAGCAACAAACCTATTTATTGCCTCCTTATAAGAAATTGCTTTACTCAACATATTATGTGTTGAGTTCCAACAAGTTCTTACATCTTGAGGTAATTTTTTAGCAGGTAACCCTAAATTCGAACAAATTTGTCCGAAGGTTTATCTTCTTGGGCCGCTACTTTTAATAAATATAATAATATCTCTTAATTTTTAAATATAATCAATTATTTTTAAACCATCTTATACACACAAGTTAATAATATGACAAACGCATCGAATATGAAAAAAATTTCCATTAAAAGCGGATTTTAAATAATTTTCAAAATCTCAACTGCTGCAGTATTTTCGCTAGCATTATCAAATGAAATAGTGAAAATTTTAGAATTAATTTTATATTCTCTAGTAACACGCATTATAATTTTACTAAGATTTAAAGCATTATGAGGATGAGGAAACTTTTTAAAACCAATAATTTTTTTATTTAAAACCAATCAGAATCAATAAAATACATAGTAATAACAATATAATGATAGATGTTAAGGGCTTCCCAACAATCAGAAGTGAGTGCAATTTTGTGGGACAAAGATGATAAAACTGCAACTAATATTTATTTTTGTTCTTCAAATACTTAAACATTTCTGATCTTATAATGTTCCTCCTGGCCAGTTCATAATCAGGATTATGAGTGGTTCTAATATAATCTGTAAATGCATCGTCTTCGACCATACTAAAAGGTTGTTCAGACCGAATAAGAAATTTCGCTAAATTTGTTTTACTTGTTGCATGATTATAACTAAAAGTGTTTAAAGTGTCACCCAAAGTGCTAATTTGGGTTTGTCGTGGTTGGGTGTTCGAAGTGTTTGCTCTTAATATGTCGGTCAAGTGGACCAGTTTTCACATTTTTGAAAAAGAACATGAAACATCTGGGCAGAAGTTGCATTGAGCCATCCTAACTCCAGTAACAATTAATTTGTCAAAATATTTTTAAACTCCACACCTAAGAGTTGTGGAGGTAGTTGATACCTCGAGGGAACTAATAGGTATTTGAGGAACAGTGCTAGGTACATCAGAAGAAGTATTAAAATCTGTGCATGGTGTAAGTGTGTGTATCGAAGTTGTGGAGTGTCGTCTAATGGCATATTTAGGGCGTCCCAAGTACCATTACTAATACTAAAATTATCACGAATTCTAGAACCAGAAGGTTGGCTAGATCCAGCTTGATTAGAATTGGTATTCATTTTATATAAGAATATAAATACCAGATTTAAGAGCTTGAAGAGCTTATAGAGAAAGATTTTGTAGAGATTGTAGAGAGAGAGAGCTTGTAGAGCTTGAAGACTTGAGGCTTGAGATCTTGAAGAGCTTGTAGAGAGATCTTGAGCCTTGAGGAGTTTGTAGAGAGAATAGAGAACTTGTAGAGTTTGAGAAAAATGAAAAGAAATATTTTTTGTTTTGTAAAAAGAAGTGGGGAAGTGCAAGTATATAGAGGAGGAGAAAGTATTTTTTGCAATTTTTTTTGACCAAAAATACAAAAAAACCAACATATACCTGTTAGGGGTTTTTGCAAAAAAAAAAAATGCAACCCCCTAACGGCTAAGAGCCGTTAGGGTGTGGGAGGGGGGGTTGCAATTTTTTTTGCAAACCCACCCCCCCTCCCCCCCCCCCCCGTTGGGCTCATGTCCGGGCTATGCCGGGCTGATTTCGGCCCGGCCTAGCCCGCCAAGCCCAGTGGCTCTAAGAGCCGCTGAGTATTCTGAGCCGGGCCGGCCTTGTGGGCCGTGCCAGGCCCGTGGCACGGGCCTGGCACGACCCACCAGGCCCTGGGCCGCCAATTGGCGGAACCGAGGCCGGCCCGTTGGAAACCCGGACCCGGGCCGGGTTTGGCCTGGGTCCTGACTAGGCCGGGCGTGTCCGTGCGGTTGCTGGCCCGGCTCAGCCCAATTGACACCCCTAAGTAGCAGTTGCAATTGACAATTGTCGTGAACCAAACGGTTATAACCAACCACTTTTTTGCAACTACTTGTAATTGCAGGTTCAGATGCAGTGAAACAAACAATCTTGTTGCGCTCCTTATAGCAAGATAGCAAGAAGTATTTTAGGTTCAAGTCTTTGTAACCAATACAGACACATCCATGGGTTAGATTAGAAATAATTTATGAAGGAGTGACCCACAATTTATAAAGTAGTAGTATGATGTAGTATAAAAAAATAGTACAAATAGCTTTAATAAACACTATCTCACTGCCACATGATATGCGCGTGTAAATTTTATCCAGGAGTCAAGGGGAATTAACAATAGTAACAAATAACACGCGCACAACAAAAGAACATCATAGTTTTTCAACTTTTTGGAACATTTTTTGAACTCTAAGCTACCAATGTTCGTCAAATTATTTCCGAACGACAAACTTGTAACTATGAACACAGTAGTCTAAACACCAAATTGTCGCATAAAGGATCATATCATTTTAGGTAGGGACATTTGGAGAGTTATCTTTTATTGAGATTGCATGGACAAAGGGCGTGTTTGTTTCGCCGCAAAACGCCGCAAAACGCAAGTCGTAAAATTTCTTTTCCATTTTCCGTTGTTTGTTTCGCTAAAAAACGAGTTGCAAAATGCAACTCTTCTTTTCCCACTTGCAGTTGCTACAGTTAAATTTGTGGTCATATAAATCTCACTTTTACACTCATATTTTCCTACTTGCAGTTGCTACAGTTAATTTTATGGTCATGTAACTCTCACTTGTAGTACACTTACAGTTCAAAATAGTTACTTGATAATCAATATATAATTTAATATTATTAAATATTTAATATTTTAAATAGTGTTCAATTTCTTATTTAATTATTTTATATTTTTAATCTTTAATTTTTTTATTGTTTTAATATTTAATATTTACTATTTTAATTTAATTTTTTATTTAATACTTTATTATTTTATTAATACTTATTCTATTTTTTATTATTTTATTTAGAGTTAATTTTATTAATATAACAATATTATACTTTACTATATATTTAATTATTTATTTTTAATATAAAAAATTACTTTATTAATGTCATAATATATTTTATTATTATATTAATATTTTATTATGTTAATATTGTAATAATAATTCAGTATAATAATACTATAATGATAATTTATTATTAAATTATAATTATATTTTACTTTGTTAATTTTATATTTCTATAATATTACAATATTATTATAATAAAATTTATATTATAATAAATTTTCAAGTATTTTTAATATTATAGTATTATAACTATATTTTATTATTTTTGTAAGATTTTTTAATATTTATATTTTATTAGTGTTCTTAAAATTTTATTAATGTTCTTTAGATTTTCTTAAAATTTTATATTATTTATTTAGTTAATATTTTAGTAATATTTTACTATTTATACTAATATTTTATTAATATTATTGTTATAAATAAAATATTAAGATTATTAATTTTTTATCTCAAATTTATTAATACAATTTAATTTGTAATAGTAGATTTAATTTAATAGTATTTATAATATTTAAATCACTGCTACAGTTAATTTTGTGGTCAACTTTTCCACTTACACTTTTACATTACCAACCAAACACCGTAAAACACAATATACTTTACCATTTACACTTTCACTTTATCAACCAAACACCGTAAAACATAATATATTTTCTTTGCTACAGTTCACTTTTTCCATTCTCATTTTATGACTTACGACTTGCGACGTTTTGCAACGAAACAAACAGGCCCAAAGTCATGCGGAAAATATTAGCTTGATGTTAAGGAGTTCTATTTAATTGATAATACTACTACTTGACAACCCGAAGCCAAGCTCTAAATTTGTTTTGGTCGTACATTTATTTTAACTTATTAAATTATTATTTGTTATGGTAGGAATCAGTGGCGGATGCATGATATTTTTTCAGTGTGAGCATAAATATAATAAGAATTTCAATGTCAGCGTAAATGTAATATGACAAAAGAGAAAAAAAGTAAAAATAATATTGCACTAACTAAGAATTGAACTTGTGACCTCCAATAACTTAAATTTATAAGTTACCACTTAAGCTAGAGTTCAAAAATATTTTTCTTTTAGCAAAAGAATCTAAAAAGAAGAAATTATATAAAAAAAAGTAACAAATTATATGTATTATTCTATTATTTTATAAAATTCAGTGTGGGCGTACACTCACACTAGACTGCATGTGGGCCTGTCCCTGATGGGAACCCTCGGGTAGCGAGCATGTTTCATTCATGTGAAAGAGCACTGAACCATAATTTCTTTTGTTAAACCCGAAAATAATTCATGACCTGTTTTTCAATGTCTTTACCAAGAAAATTAACGAGAAAAGTTCAGCTTAAAAGTGCGAAAAAATTCTGAGATCACCTTGGTAGGATACAGGCTGAACAATAAAACTTAATGCGCATGCAATCCTAAAGATTTAGTGAAAATCGAGATCATACCTTCGAGATCTCGCTGGATTGATCTTGTTAACAATCTTCAACGGTGAACTAGGGTGCTGTATCGAACACCTCATGATCCTTTATCGTATTCCTAAATACCAAGTCGAATGAGGGTGGGCTCCGAACTTTCGATCTCCCCTTTCAACTCTTTTGGAAACTAGAATTTTTCTCTTTTTGTTTCTGCTGTATGATGCATTTCACGACCAAGAACAATCGGAGGCTTTATATAAGCTACAATAGGGCCGCTAGAAATCAGATAAGGATCAGACTTCTAATGAAATTATAAAACCCTAATTCAACCCGAATTAGGATCCTCAATTTCTTATTATAATTCAGTCACTAAAAATATTGTAATTGCACTTTTGTCCTTATCTCAAAGTTACTTTCGAGATCCATATTAATATATACTTAAAATCGCCCCACGTTAAGATTTCTTATGTCCGTCAATTAAATTGAATTATTGACAATTTTCTTTAATCGATATCTTGTCCTTGATATGTACCACTTAACTTATTTGTCATGTCGGATAATTAAATCCACCTGAAGGGCTTGACATGTACAAAGCTTATAAGCTTCTCAAGAGGACATCGTCGCTTTGTTATTTCAGGACGTGAATTTTGTTAATGAATAATGTCCATCGCAAATATTATATTATCACTCAACTCACGATGTCGTTGACTCATTAAATTAATCTCACTTCTTAATAAATCAAAGTGACAAGTATAATATGTACATGTACACTAAGCATTTCGAGATTAAGAGCTTAAGCACTCATAATAACAATGAGGTGTAATTTCTAATATATTTAGTATTAGAAAATTACCTCAACTTGGTCCTATCCAATACACACAAAGTGCACTAATACAATATTTCGAGACATCAAACAGTCTCCTATAGTCAAGATAGACTATTTCAGAAGATTGTATTATAATCCTACCGATGGTATGTCCAACTCCATTTAAGATTGTGGACTTAACTTATGTTGTATAGGGTTCTAATGATTAGATCTTCCGTGTGTAAGCTGAACTCTACACACCAGATCATCTACAGTATAGGACACAAGACACGCGTGTATATAATACACTCATTTGCCATACATATTCTCATAAAATAAAAATGAAATTATTTAAGTAATAATCATGTACTGAGTTCTAATACAAAAAAGCTAAGACTTTTTAGTATATCTCCAGCACAGCTAACTAATTAAATCTTAATTTCGTCTTTATCTTTTACTTCGGCTAATATTCATGTTTTAATGAGTTTGGATACGAGATTAAAATTTTATCTTTTTATAATGTCTTTTTTTGATTAAAAGACTCTTCTTAATGTTTTCTCCCGTGCATGCGAATTAAGTTTGACCGAATCACACATATTCTGTCATTTTTTGTGTATGTTAATTGTATTCTATTATTTCTTCTAATTTGAGTTTATTACTACAACTAAGGCTGTTTGGTTAGAGGTGGAAGTGAGGAAGTGAGGAAGCAGTAATAGTTTCATTTGAAACTTGAGATTGGTTAGTAAATTTTACAGTGTTTGGATGTTATTGGAAAGTATAGCTTGAAAAATATTATGTCTTTTCTGGTGTTTGGATGGTAATGTGAAAGTGGAAGTGAAAAAGTTACCCACAAATTTGACCGTAAAATAATATTAAAATAGAAATTTGATTAGTCTACAATTCTGCATTATTATGTCGCATTCTCTCACGGATTTATGAATAAATTATCGGTCTAAACCGTGTTTTGGTCTTAATTGCAGGTAGATCCAAAGTCCAAGGGCAAAGGTGTAATAAGAGCTTAATTAGACCCAATTAAGGGTAATTAAATCCGCATTACTTGGAGGCCAAGTAAGGGATTATCTAGAAGATTCATTGAACCTATCCTCTTGCGCACATCAGACGAATCTGCGGTCGAAATTACCCGAAACTGGATATACCACGAAGCGTCTCGAAGCCAGACGGAGCCACGGACCAAAACCAGGGACCAGAGTCCCTGGTATTGCCGCGGATCCGCGGCAATCCTGTGGAGCCACGCGTCGATTTTCGACGCGTGGCCCCGTCTCGTCTTCTGGATCCTTCTGAGCCCTATAAATAGCCCTGCGAGAGCCAAACCGAGGGCAGTCTTCGTTTTTAGGAGTAGGTGCAGATTTTAAGAGTAGTGTAGGTGAGTGTTCTTCATTTCTTGTATTTTCTTTTCTTTTTAGATCATTGTAGTAGGGCTGAGTGATTCATAGAGAGAGAGATTGAGAGGGATTGATGTAATAGAGAGTGACACTCTATGTAAAGGTGCCTCATTTCTCCTCCAATGTAATCTCCTTCACCTTCTAACATGATTCTTGCTAGTTTTTCTTCTCAGGCAATCTAACTACTAACCACTAACCATCTAACCACTTACTTGATAATCCACATGAATCGGGTTGCCTCTACAAGGCCTTATTCTTGCAAGAGCCATTGATGGCCAAAGATGATGGGTTCTAACATCTAACTTGCTAACTTGCTAACTTGCTAACCAAGCTAACTCTCTTTTATTTCATGCTCTTTTATTTCATGCTAGTAGTGTAATGAGTGATGCTTGTATTAGCTTGTTCTTGATGCAATGTTTTGATTGTTATGAACCATCCATGTGCCATGCTTTGTACCGTCTCTTGGAGCCAAGGATTGTGATGGCCGAGGATCAAAATGTGAGGCAACTATCTCGAAGAGGTTAGTATGGTTAGTGGAGCACTTAGTAGTTAGTAGCCATGAGTTTTCTTTTAGCTTGTTTTAGAAATCATTTTCAAGTTTCTTTTGATCATTGTTCCATCTTCTTCTATTCATTTTCCAAACTACTTCTCTTTGTTTTTACATCGCCGTTTTCATCGCTCTCCTCATCTACCACATTCTGGATTTCCTTTTCCTTTTCTTTTTCATTCTTTTTCATTCTTTCAATAAAGAAGAAGTGTTAACAACTGACGTGAATAGAGACTGTTAATGCTTCTATCGTCTCCCTTCCCTGTGGATTTGACCCATTAAGCCAATGCTATAACGGAAGTATCGAGAGTACATTAGCACATTCGAGCTTTTCATCGATTTTACATAATACGCATTTTTGGGTGCTAGTTTCCGCCCCCGATCAAAATTAATTAAGAAAAATAAAAAATGGACTGTAATTAGAATGCAAGTGAGATTTACATGATCACAAGATTAACTATTTTGAGCCACAACTTATTACAAATGAGATTTACATGATCACAAAATTAACTGTAACACCGTGAAAGTGAGAAAATGATTATGTAAAAGGGAAAAGAAAAAGGGAAAGGGGTTTTCTCAAAAAAATTTCCGTTGTTTGGATAGATAGGGAAGTGAAAAATAACACTTCTTCATTTCTTTACTTCCGTCCACTGCATTGAATCCAAACAGCCCCTAGGGGTTTTTACGGGGCGAGTTAGACACGGATTTGTTTTAAATCCGAATCCGAATTTTCGGGCAGGTTTTTGAGAGATATTGAACTCACCAAGCAGGTTTCGGGTTGGGTTCAACAAGATCCAGTTTCGAATTTGGATGGATTTTGATGAGTTTAGCAAAGGGTATGCCAATGTGAAACTCTACTTAAAGATACATGACAGATTTATTCTATATGTATATATATGGATGAGTTATGTATTATCATGGATATAAATATGCGCATGAATACAGAGTGTGTGTACGCACATGGTGGTCCGCAAGAGTGGCTGAATGGTAAGCCACTTGTTTTGCTCCCAAGCAGGCGTCGGTTCAAATTTCGCTCTCAACGACATATTGGGGATTAGTTTGAGGGTTTGTTGACCACCAAGTTTCTTTAAGATGAGGGTGGGGCGCCTCTGGAATACCCCGAAATTTACCTTTCAAAAAAATATTCATATAAGTATGTATAAAATCAAGTGTGAGCGCGCGCGCACACACACATATAGATAGAGAGAGAGAGACTTGTGTCTTCCAAAGGATTTAAGCCCGAATCCTTTCAACTCAAATACAGCCCTTCGACATTTGAATACAAGATTCACTCCATTGAAGTTGATCTATATTATTTCAAGAATCAATAAACCAAAAAATCAAGTATTTTGAATACTTTTTGCCCATCCATCGAACGACACAAAATGGACGGCCGAAAGTAGTGAGTTGGTTAGATCTATGTCTTTAAACATACAAATTCTCGATCCGACCATTTGATTATAATCTAAACATTTAAAAACCCCTACAAACAAATTTTTGTTAGGTTTCAAATGTTCTATACCGTTAAACTAACCAACTTACTATTTAGGCCGTCCGTTTTTCTCTTACTTAATTTATGGGTAAAAAGTATTCAAAACACTTGATTTTTAGTTTATAGATACTTGACATAATACAGATCAACTTCAACGGAGTGGATCTTGTATTAGAATGTCGGAATGTTGTATTTAAATTGGAAGGATTCGAGCTCAAATCCCTTTGGAAGGACACAAGTCTCTCTCTATATACACACACACACATACAAAAATATGTATATCCGCCGACAGCTAAGAGTCTCTCTCAGCCTGCGGTGACGTGACACAATATTTGCCACACCAATAAGTTGTGGCCCGCTTATTGAAATAAGTTAAATTACTAAATGCCCCTCGGTAAAATGTACTTATCCCGCTATTGTTTATTATTATTTTTTCCCTTATTTCATTTACTGCTCGTTGTCAGATTTAGGGTTTCCTTTTCCTGCCATAAAGTTGTTTCTAAAAATAGCGATTTTCGAATTAGGTTTTTCTCCTTTTTATTTTAATGTCGATGTCGGAGAAGTCCACTTCCCCTGCCAATTCTGGTCGCAGTCGTAAGCGATCTCTATCTCCCGATCTATATATGGATCATATATCATCTAGTTCAACTTTCTCACATAATATTGAAAATATTGAAAAGTTGAGATATTTGCATGCTAATCAAGATATTTTTATTTTATCAATTTTTTCTCGCGATTTCTTAAATATAGAAGATTTTTGTGTAGCGTATATGGAATTGCGACCTAGATTTCATTTTACAGAACAATATAATCACTTGTTCTAAAGTCTTTTTTCCAGAAAGAATTTCACAGTTTTGTTAAATGCGATCTCAGTCCCACCTATTTAATTTAATACACTAAAATTTATAAACTGCGACAACTAATTTAATACACTAAATTTTACTAACTGCGACCACGGTTGGAGTTTGTATTAAAAATATTTTTCGGTTGTCAAAGCTAGCTTTATAACTGTGATCGTAGTCGCAGTCCTTATAGTTCTGACACACGTCCATATCAATTATATCTATCTTATACACTAAATTTTAAAAACTGCGACTTAATGTCACAGTACTAATGAGAGAGTTGCACAGTTATTATTCACATTTTTAAAAAACCTAGACACACAGAAAACTGCGACTACGGTCGTAGTCTATTATTCAGAAGTTACAGATTTCTTTACATCTGCGACCTTGGTCGCAGTTTTAGTTATTACAATTTAGACGTGTGATATTCAATTATTTGTTTTTATTTAGTTCAATAATTTGTTTTGTAAGATCAAATGTCTGGAAGCTCAAATCTGTTTTGTAGGATCTGAAACATTAAAAATATTAGTATAAAATACCTGGTCGCAGTACGTTTTTTTAAGTTTAAAAGCAAGAAAGACTGCGACCTTGGTCGTAATAGCCGTTAATAAACTATAATACACTGCGACCAAGGTCGCACTGCAATTTTGTAATTAACCAATATAAATTACTATGAAGGGGGCTTTTGTATCATCATACTGCGACCAAGGTCACAATATTCAATCAGGCTAACATAGTTAACAGACTGCGACCATACGCCCCAGAAAGGAGAAAACGAACAGCAATATTGCGACTTCAGTCACAGAGTTTAATTAATCCTTAACAAAAAATGACCGTGAATAATTTTTAAACCAAATAATTTTTAAAAGTCTGCGACCAAGGTCGCATAAACCTAAGTCGCTAATTCAGATAACTATGACCCAAGTCGACATAAAAGAAAATGAACCAAAAAAACTTTTAACCTCGGTCGCTGTGTTAAAAAATTTAAAATTTAAAAATCTCTAAAATAAAACTCTTTTTATCTTAAACTTTAAACTTGATTTAAAGTTTCAGTGTAAAAAAAAAAACAATTTTAAACCGCATAAATATACTTATTTTTGATGATTACCTTTTTACATCATAAAAAGCGAATCTTTCTCTCTTATTTGCGACCATGGTCGTAAGTTTAAAAAAAAATATTTAACTTTTTTTTAAAAACCAAGAATATTGAAATTTTTAAAAAATTAAAAAAAATTCGTAAAAAAACAGCTCATCACTTTTAATTTAAGTTAAGTTAAAATAGGAATATTTATGAAAAAAGTAAAAAGGGATACAAAACTAAAAAAAATATAAACTACTAAAATTTACAAACCCTAAAAAATAAATCTGGGTTTCCCTATTACCTTTTTCCGCGGATTATTTCTTTGGAGCCATCTTTAGCAGATAATTTTTTAAAAAATTAATTTTTGAACGAAATAATTGGAAAATTGGGAAACAGTAGCACTAAATTTTTCTGATTGACTGATAATTTCAGATCTGAAATTTTTTTTTGAAAGTAAAGATTTTACATACAGGAAAAAGTTGTGAGGGAGGGTATTTTCGTCAAAACGATTCTTGAAGTGACTGATACTAACTTGGGTGGGAATTTTTTAGTTTTTGTCTGCCAAACTTTATGTCAGGTTCGTGGCCATTTGTTACCACGTCCCGCCGGCTGAGAAACTCTCTCAGCTGTCGGCTGACGTACAGTAACCCCATATATATATGTATATGTGTGTGTATATATAGATATAGATATGTAGACACACGCGCGCGCGCGCTATAGAAGTCAGGTTCTAGTGGATTTAGGTTTGATATCTGGTTTTGCCTAGTTCATTTTGGGTAGGTTTTTAGGACGTGTTTGTTTTGCGGAAAACACCAGAACAAGTATAAGTGGAAAACCCCAGTTGCCTTTTTCACTGTTTGTTTTGCTTCAAATTCACTTGCACATTTTTTACCCCTATTTTCACTTGCAGCTGCTACAGTTAATTTTGTGTTCATGTAAATTTCACTTGTAGTTCACTTACAGCCCAAACCAATTATTTAATAATTAATATTTAATTTAATTCAACTTAATATTATTAAGTATTTAATATTTTCAATATTATTTAATATTACTTGATTTTTATTTAATAATTAAAATTTTAAAAAATTTGATTTTTAATCTTTTATATTTTAATTTTTTCATTAGTTTTAATATTTATATTTTTTAATTATTATAATATTTTATGACTTTACTTTAATATTGTTTTTAATACTTATGAATTTTGTTTAATTTTATAATTTTATTTCTTATTTATTATTATTTTCATTTTTTATTTAAATATTGCTATTTAATAGTTTATTATTTATTATTTAATAATTTAATAATTAAAATATTTTATTTTTTGTTTTTAAATAATATTATAATATCCTATCTATTTTAATATTTTATAATTTTTATATTAATTTAGTTTTAATAGTATTATTTTCAATAATATTTTAATTTATATTATTTTATTATTTTTATCATTAGTTTAATATTTTAATATTTATTATTTTAAATATTTATTTATTTATTTAATATTTGTTGCTTATTTTATTAATATTTTTATTGAGGGATTTCACTAAAGCCCCATATGTGAACTATAATTAGGAAAAAAAACCCAGCTTCATAATTTTATTCATTTCAGCAGCCTCCTTTTTTTAACTAATCACGTGCCCCCACGTGTCAATCGCAAAAGCGCTCCTCAGTGCTGAAAGGCGCAAATGCTCAATAATCTCTTCGAAAAAGCGGAGTACTTCGAAAATGCGGGCGGCTGATATATAGATGACTGCGCATGATCGCAGTCCTCACAAAAAAAACATATTTCTAAGGACTGTAACCATGATCGGCAGTGCTCACAAAATGCCTTATTTTTTGAGGACTGCGACCATCTTCGCAATCCTAACAAAAATGTCATATTTCTGAGGATTTTGACTATGATCGCAATCCTCTTTATTAGTACATGTTTTGGAGTTTTTACAGGACTGCGACCATGATCACAGTCCTCTTTATTAGGAATGTGATCACAGTCCTCTTTATTAGGACTGCTAGGACTGCGATCATGATTACAGTTCTCATAAAAATGACATGTTTCTGAGTTTTTATAGGACTGCGATCATGATCGCAATTATTCTTATTAGAACTGCGACAATGATCTCAATCCTCACAAAAAATTCATATTTTGAATCTTTATTAATGCTGCGACCATAATCGTAGCCCTCTTTATTAGGACTGCGATTATGATCACAATCCGCACAAAATACCTTATTTTTGAGTCTTTATTAAAGGACCGCAACTATATCCGCAGTCTTTAGAGGACTGTGATCATGAGTCGCAGTCCTCATATCGCATCCCATATCAGCAGACTCCCTTTACTGACAACAGATCCATGCCCAATGCTATTTAGATCTAAAAAACACTTCGATCACAAATAAAAATAAAACTCATCGTGAGCACGAACAAACGAAATCTTTAAAAGATCGATCCTAAAAAAAATTTGGTCTGGGGACTCCGCCCCCTGAAACCCCTGGGAGGTGCACTCCTCGCCCCCTTTCAACCTCTAGGGTGACCTGACCGCACAAGTCGACCAACGAACTACTTTGCGTCAGGGTCAAGATTGAGGAGAGAGCAATATCGGGGGTGATGAGGAAGGGTAAAAGAGGAAATAAAATTATATAAAAAAGTGATGGTTGGGAGGAATCAATTTATGCTGACATGGATGAGGTTGTAGCGAAGAAATTATGAAGCTGAACATTTTTCTAATTATAAAGCAACATAGGTGGTGTAGCGAAATTTTTCATTTTTATTACTATTAAATATTTGATTAACAAATTTATTATACATTTTAATTTTTAATAGTAGATTTAATTTACAATATTGATAATACTTAAATCACCAAACAGTTAATTTTGTGGCCCACTTTCCTACTTACACTTTCACATTACTAATCAAACACCGTAAAATACAGTATACTTTTCTACTTACACTTTCTCATTACTAACCAAACACCGTAAAATACAATATACTTTTCTACTTACACTTTCACATTACCAACAAAACACCGTAAAACTGACCTGCACAAATCTCAAATTTTCACTATGGAGCTGTTTGTTTTTGGGGCGGAAGTGGGGAAGTGGAAAAACTCATTTCCCACTTCCGATGTTTGTTTGGAACTATAAATGGAAATGAAAAACCTCTTTTTCTTTTAGGGTCTACAGTTAATTTGTGATGATGTGAATCTCATTTGTAATAAATTGTAGCTCAAAACAATTAATTTTATGATCATGTAAATTTCACTTACAGTCTAATTACAGTCCAAAAAAACTTCAAAATTAATATTATTTTAATATTATTTTGCGGTCAACCTTTTCACTTTCACATTACTAACTAAACACCAAAAAATAAAATATACTTTTTCACTGCACTTCTACATTACAACTAAACACTGAAAAAAAATGCACAAATCTTAATTTCTTACCGTTTTCCCACCTTTTCTCCCCAGTTAACCACTTTTAACTTTTCTCCCACACTTCCAACAAACCAAACATGCCTTGCATTTCCCATTCTCTACTTACCACTTGCATTTTTTCTTACTATTTGCAGCGAACCAAACATGCCCTATCACTGGTTTATGTGACTAGTACGTGATTGGTAGTCAAAAGTGCATTTTTCATCATATTTACCATCACATTTTCATATTTATTCATTTAATTCTGCACATTTATTAATAATTTGTAATTTATTGTGTGCAGGCCTCGAAATAATAAAAAGAAAGAAATAAAGCTTAAAGAGCCCAAAAGTCCAGATCCAAGCCCATATTTGAAGCCCAAGAGTCAAAGTGCAAATATCAATTGTCAAAGTGCAATTATACAAGACCTAAAGTTGCAATTATTAAAGTTGAGGGAAGGATGGAATTCTACCCAACCCTAAACTCTTGCAGGATGAGCATAAAAGCCAAAGATGAGAAGGAAATTCGTGGGAGGAAGATTTGAAGAAATCTGGATTAAGGGTAACTTGATTACCAAGTTACCTCGAAAATCCAGATTTAAAAGGCCAGGATTAAAATTCCAGAAGCAGAAGCCCACAGGGACGGACCAGGAGAGGCCACGCGCCAAAGCGCGTGGCCAGAAGCCACCAGAGTGCCGCGGATCCGCGGCAAAAGCCGCGGAAACGCGGCACTTTGATCTTATCTAGATCCCAATTTTCGTGGGCAGTTTCTTCCGGGACTCTGTAGCCTTCTGCACCTATAAATATCACCTGCAGTGCAACGCAAAGGGTGTCCAGCGTCCAGCAAAGGGCCAAAGTTAGGGTTTTTAGGTTTTCTTTCCACCTTTGTATATTTTTTATTTTTTTTTGTAAACCGAGAGGAGAGGATGTTCTCATGGAGGAAGGAGATCTACTTGTACTGAGGGTGACAATCGGTGTAAGTTTTGCTTTTCCACCATTGTTAAATAAATCAACTCGAGGTTCGTTTTGTTCTTTTTATTTTTATTCTTGTGTTATTGTTTCTCTAGTTTTGTTTAATCTCTGTTCTTCTATTTTTATTTTATGTGATTGTTTCTTTCTCCGATGACTTGCAAACCGTGAGAACTTGACGCTTTGAGACTACCTAGCCGAAGAAGGAACCTTGACGGCCCATGGCGATGAACAAGTCTTCATAGCTTGTTGTTTTATTTCGTAGAGTAGATTAAGAAGGCGGACGATCCCATAAGCCGTGCTTGTACGCCTTCCAAGAAAAGGGAAATCATCGCAACGGTTCAAACGGCAAGCAAATAAAGAGATAAGTTTTCCTTTCTTTCTTTTATTTTCTTTTCTTCCTTTAGTTTAGATCCACATCTTCCTAAATTCTTCTTTTCCACTTCACTGTAAATACCACCCATTGTAAATACCATCGTGACTAACAAAATAACTAAAAAAAGATAAAAACTTTAGAGAAACTTGCTTAACGCTTCCATCGCAGTCCCTCCCTGAGGATCACGACCCGCATAGCCCTGCTACCGCGGATTAGAACTGAAACTTGCACATCTATTTTTAAAACTAAAATACCATCTTTTGTGTGCAGGAAATATCAGTCAACAAATTGGCGCCGTTGCCGGGGAGGGACGGTAAGTTATCTCTAAAACAAAAAAATTTAATTTTTAACTAATTTTTTATTCTTTTCTGTTTGCAGATTTGGAGAACAGAAAACAGAAACTTATCGCAGCAGTGGACATATAGCTATCCTGTGCCTCTGCCCTCGAAGGCAGAGCACAAGGACCTGCAACTTTGCCGCGGAAACGCGGCCAGAGCCGCGGATCCGCGGCAATTGCAGTGAATTACTCACTGAAATTTTTTGCAGGTCTCTGTAAATTAAAATTCTGCTTATTGATATATTCTGTTTTGTTCTGTGATACACCTGTAAATTGTTAATAATTCAACAGTAAATTATTGGTTGTTAAAAATAAAAATTTGATTAGACGTTTGCATATTAGGCACGTGTCTTTTCAATTATTTTTATTTACTGTTGAAGAGTGCTGGAGGAGCAAGGTACGTACGCATTGCATGTAGAATAGGATTCATCTCTTGGTTGATTTTCTGCTTTGAGTGATTCTTATCTATTTATCTTGTACACTTGCACTAATTCATCTTAAGGGCATAACCCATTAACAAGATAAGGTGGGGATTTCATCACCTTCCTTAGCCCAAAAATCATATCCCGAGCACTCACTAACCCAAGCCTAACTTAAAAATTAGTAGACGTTGGCCCTAGGGACATCTCGGACTCAATTAGGAGATTATCCTAAGGGGGAACGGTGTTGGAAGTTGACTCCTGCCAAATCAGTGTCTAGGAAGGGGATTGAGGGCCGAAAGCCCGAAGTGTGGTGGTTATTTAATTAAGGAACGTCTTTGACGGAAAACCTCCCACCACTCTTGCCCCGACCTGGCTGATTAACTTGTGGTCAAAGTCTACACCCTACCTCCCGTGGACAGTCTAACCAGTTAGGAGTCGTCTAGGTCATAGGTCTACCCTAACTTAGGTTAGAATTTTCTTTTTGTTTGTTGTGTTTGTGTTGGTGTGATATGGCATATAAGAATAATTCCAATTTTAATCCATATTACACCCCTAACTATTATTCGGATATTACCAACCCGGCATACCCTAACTTTGACCAATCTAGTGTGCCGGAATGGTCTTATCCGAATGAATATAACCCACACCCCCATCTTATGACTATAATTTCCATAATAATTTCAACTCGTCACAGAGTTCATGGGGTTTCGAGTCCCCCGAGTCTAATTCTCAACCAAATTGTCCTCCATATCCATCTAGTCCACATTCTTTCAATGATTTATACTTAGATCCACCAATTCATAATAGACTACCATCTATGGGGAAATGATAAGTATGCATAAGTCCAAGCAACAATCACCATCAATCTTAGATAGGATGATGCGTGAGTCCACCGACTCACAATTTCATCATGATGACACTTCATCTTTTCAAGACCAATCAGAACAAGATGATCCTATCGACTATAAAGAGATGCTAGCTGCCATGACTGAGGCTCAATTAGCCCGTGATCATGACATAGATTTGATGGTTCAAGCTTTACATGCTCACAGTTCGGCCGTTTCTGCTTTCATTGACCACTCACTTAGAGCCGACGAACCAAGTTGCTGTGGACAACAAGATTCTAATTCAGTACCATCATGTGAACTTGCCGAAACTCCAATTCTTGATAACTTGGCAAGTTTTTCCTTTCCTGAATTAGAACTTGAGCTTGAATATGATCATGATCTTCCACTTGATGATTCAATTTTATTTCCTGATCCAATAATGACTCCAGTGTCTCCACCTGATTTCACTTTTCCCGAGTCAACATTGGATCCTATTCCAATTCATTATGAAATTGAATCACCCATTTTAGATGATCATATTGAACTTGACCTAGATTCTCACAATCTCTTTACTTCTGAAATTGATTGTACAATTCTGACGGACGATGTTGACCTTAGTTTTGAAGAATTGTATGGCGATGAGCTAGAATTCCTTAATATTGGAAGTAAAGAGATATCATCCATATTAGGTCACATTCCATTATGGAAGAAGATTGTGGACTTGAGTTTCAATTTCTTGACTTGGACCCAATTCTTGAACCTAGCCCGACTCCTGAGCCCTTACTTGATTTGAGCATCTTCCCTGAGTCGGTATTCGTTCCCGCACCTATAATGTCCAAGTCAATCATTCCATCTTTTCATACTCCATTTTGGGACAAGGAGGTTGAGACAATTAACTCTGAAATTTATTATGAAATTTGGAAATTTGATGGGGTGGAAATTCTAAAAAATGATTATACATATATTTTAGTGGGTTATGTAAGGAAAGTTTTTGGTGGGTTCCACCAAATTATCTGTTATCTTGATTGGGCCGCATTTCGTGGACCAATTAGACCACCTCCGGAACCACCACCCTAAGGTAACTTCCGCCTTCCCTTGTTCTGTTTCATGCATATATGCATTCATTCATACATTGAGGACAATGCATGAGATAAGTGTGGGGGTGGGCTTTACTAACATACTAACATAAGTAGACACTAACAAAATTTGCTAATAAAAAAAAAATTTAAAAAAAAAAATTGTTTATAAAAAGGAAATATTTTGACTTATTTTTTTGAAAGAAATCTAAGTTAGTTTTAAGGATTAGGAAAATCATGATTAGGATTTCTAAAAACTTGGTCAAAATAAATAAATTGTTTAAATTTTTAGGTATAGGAGAGAAATTGAATAAATAATTAGTCTTGATTTTTACCTTAATGAAATATGCATACCAAATGCATATCTAGGATTCTAAGACAAAGACCTTGTGCCTCATAAAAAAAAAAGAAAAAAAAAACACTAATTAAGCTGGATACATGTGCCTCAAGAAGCATAAGTATTCACGCCTAAAGGTGAATGCAAAAAAAAAAAATAATAATAAAATAAAAAAATAATACCTTAGTTTTGTGGCCTAGTTCACTCGAATTTGAGTCCGCGGGGTGTTTTCTCACCTGGTGCCCTAAGACCGACCGGTTTGGGAGTCATCGACTTTAAGTTCGCTACATGGGTGGATTAGAAAGTCCGAGGGAACTAAGGAAAAATTACTTAAATGTACTAACAAATCTAATAATCAATTAGTTAGGTATGAGGGCCTCAAGAAGCCTTGATACTTATACGAAAGAAAATTAGATGAGTTATACATGCAAAAAAAAAAAAAAAAATATAGATATTAACACATCTAATAGTCAATTAGTTAGGTATGAGGGCCTCAAGAAGCCTTGATACTTACACGAAAGAAAATTAGATGATGTTATAAAAATAATAAAGAGGCATGAGAGTCCAAGTTAAGGAATTCCTAGATTCACAAGGGTGCGTATGACTTTTGGTAACGAAAAAGACTATATTAGAAATTCAATTTTAATCCTTACCTAAAATGGAAAACAATTGACTTTATAAAGACTAGGTTTGAAGAATGAATAAAAATGATAATCCTAAAACTTATAGACTACTTAGTCTCTTCAATAATAATTCAAATATTTTCCTTTTTATAGATTTTGTGGGTGCAATCCGCTGAAAACCCTCACGAGACAACACTCGTCCTCTAGGGTAACCTAGGGGTTTAACGGCTTGTTGCACGTGCTAAGTGCAATCGTGATTCCTACGAAAGTGAGTTAGGTTAGATTAACTTTTCATTTCTTTTTCTTTTTCTTTGTTTTTACTCGAGGACGAGCAAAAAGATAAGTGTGGGGGTGTGATTGGTAGTCAAAGTGCATTTTTATCATCATATTTACCATCACATTTTCATATTTATTCATTTAATTCTGCACATTTATTAATAATTTGTAATTTATTGTGTGCAGGCCTCGAAATAATAAAAAGAAAGAAATAAAGCTTAAAGAGCCCAAAAGTCCAGATCCAAGCCCATATTTGAAGCCCAAGAGTCAAAGTGCAAATATCAATTGTCAAAGTGCAATTATACAAGACCTAAAGTTGCAATTATTAAAGTTGAGGGAAGGATGGAATTCTACCCAACCCTAAACTCTTGCAGGATGAGCATAAAAGCCAAAGATGAGAAGGAAATTCGTGGGAGGAAGATTTGAAGAAATCTGGATTAAGGGTAACTTGATTACCAAGTTACCTCGAAAATCCAGATTTAAAAGGCCAGGATTAAAATTCCAGAAGCAGAAGCCCACAGGGACGGACCAGGAGAGGCCACGCGCCAAAGCGCGTGGCCAGAAGCCACCAGAGTGCCGCGGATCCGCGGCAAAAGCCGCGGAAACGCGGCACTTTGATCTTATCTAGATCCCAATTTTCGTGGGCAGTTTCTTCCGGGACTCTGTAGCCTTCTGCACCTATAAATATCACCTGCAGTGCAACGCAAAGGGTGTCCAGCGTCCAGCAAAGGGCCAAAGTTAGGGTTTTTAGGTTTTCTTTCCACCTTTGTATATTTTTTATTTTCTTTTTGTAAACCGAGAGGAGAGGATGTTCTCATGGAGGAAGGAGATCTACTTGTACTGAGGGTGACAATCGGTGTAAGTTTTGCTTTTCCACCATTGTTAAATAAATCAACTCGAGGTTCGTTTTGTTCTTTTTATTTTTATTTGTGTTATTGTTTCTCTAGTTTTGTTTAATCTCTGTTCTTCTATTTTTATTTTATGTGATTGTTCTTTCTCCGATGACTTGCAAACCGTGAGAACTTGACGCTTTGAGACTACCTAGCCGAAGAAGGAACCTTGACGGCCCATGGCGATGAACAAGTCTTCATAGCTTGTTGTTTTATTTCGTAGAGTAGATTAAGAAGGCGGACGATCCCATAAGCCGTGCTTGTACGCCTTCCAAGAAAAGGGAAATCATCGCAACGGTTCAAACGGCAAGCAAATAAAGAGATAAGTTTTCCTTTCTTTTCTTTTATTTTCTTTTCTTCCTTTAGTTTAGATCCACATCTTCCTAAATTCTTCTTTTCCACTTCACTGTAAATACCACCCATTGTAAATACCATCGTGACTAACAAAATAACTAAAAAAAGATAAAAACTTTAGAGAAACTTGCTTAACGCTTCCATCGCAGTCCCTCCCTGAGGATCACGACCCGCATAGCCCTGCTACCGCGGATTAGAACTGAAACTTGCACATCTATTTTTAAAACTAAAATACCATCTTTTGTGTGCAGGAAATATCAGTCAACAGTACGTATTTTGAAGAATAATATCCATGGTGTGTGTATTTCATTATTTCATGTGGAAAGTCGACTCACATTGAAGGGAATTTATCTATTCAAACATATACATCTAGCTTTTATCCATTTGGCAGCTTTATCCATTTGGCCATTACTGGATGATTCCTTGAAGGAGTCAAATTCTTCTAATTTCCCCTTCTAAGGTGGAGTTAGTAACTCCTCCGGCATTGAGGAGAATCGATCAGAGTTAGCAGCAATTCAAGTGACAAAAAGGGGCTGGAGTTAGGAGAATCCGCCAGAGGATGATAAAATAGGTGACAATTTTAGCCATTGCAAATATCTGATGGCTTTGAAAAATTATGCAAATATAATGATTTGTTAACTTCTTTATTCAACATTCTAAATATAGGATATGAAAAACACAAATATTTAAGGAATATTAAAAATTAGAAACAAAATTTCAAAGAATTTCGTCACAATTTAATCCGTTTGAATCATCTCGTCGCGCCAGCCCTCACTCACTTGTCATCCCTATCTCTTAAATCTGGGAACCCATCTCTTATTGAAATATTCTGAAAATATAAGGGAAAAAGAAAATGTGAATGAAAAAAATACTCCCAATTTAAGCTTCAAGGCGGGCTGGGCTTGGGTTGAGTCAGACCCACTATGAGTGCCACTAGCCGGAGTTTTGGGCCCTAGCCCACTCAAAAAATGAAAGAAAGAAAGACTAGGCCTTGGCCCAGTTCAACTCGAGCTCAATCTGATATTGGAATCTGACCCACATGAATCTCACCACCAGCCTGACTTTTGTGCCCTAATAATTTGAGTCGTAAAAAATTTCAATTTCGTTCCACTCCCATCTCCCGCCTCTCTCCCCCTAATTTCGGATAATAAAATAATGAACATCTCTCTCTCTCTCTCTCTCTCTCTCTCGTGTCCTTTTTCCACTCTCTCTCATCTCTCTGAAACCCTAATCTTCGGACATGAACAATTACCACGTCTACGAGGCCATCGGCCGCGGCAAGCACTCGGTAAGACCTCGCTCGACTCAATCTAGTCTCCTTCCTCTCTTTCTTTTTCTAGGGTTTCTTCGACAATCGATCGATGAGCTCGATTCGGCCTTTTGAAGAGGATCTAGGGCTTACTCTCGTCGTTATTTTCTTATTTCAGACTGTGTATAAAGGGCGGAAGAAGAAGACGATTGAGTACTTCGCGATCAAGAGCGTCGATAAATCTCAGAGGCCGAAAGTCCTTCAAGAAGTGAGCTCCGATTTCTGATTAGTTTGGCATTTTTATTGGTTTTTTAGGGTTGAGAGTTAATCAATTGCCAGATCCGATGTACTTACTTAAGTTTTCTCAATTTGTGATGGTATTTTGAAAGTATGTCTTTTCCCCCTTATTTGGGTGCAGGTTCGAATGCTTCACTCTTTGGATCATCCAAATATACTGAAGTTCTATTCTTGGTAAGATAAAAGACATTCTGAGTTCTTAAATGGCTGGTCTTTAAGTAAAATTCCTTTTTTAACGTATCTAGTTGAAGTTTTGGGGGAAATTTTGTTTCAGGTATGAAACTTCTGCACACTTATGGTTGGTGTTAGAATACTGTGTTGGTGGGGATCTGATGACCTTATTGAATCAGGTATGCAGTTGGTCTAGAGGAGCTCTTGGAGGTTCTACATGCTTTATTCGTTTCTCAGCTTTTATTCTCCTTAGATACTTGTGCTCTAATCATTGCGTTTCGAAGCTATGAATTATTGCAATTGTTGTCTAGGTGCCCTGTATTTACTTTGGGGCAAAGGATGTTTTGTATATTGCACGCATGTGATCTTCAAGTCGAACTATTAGTGTTAAAACATTGCACACAATTTCATTTTTGCTCCCTTGAGCTAAAGGCCCTGGACCCATGTTTTATTAATGACTTGGAAATATGCACAAGAAGAAGGAAAGTGAGGGAAAGAAGAGGCACATAGATTACAGGCAGGGGAAGGGAATTGCGTTTTTTTTTCTCCTTTTTTAGGTGGGTGGGATTTGGGTTGCGTTGCGTTGTGTTGGTATATATCTGAACTGAAATTGATTTAATTTAAAGAGATTTGTTCCAAATGACTTGCCAAAGAACAACATTTGCTGAATATATATATTTCTTACTGTAGATCTTAAAACAGCCAATAAGAGTTACAAATGTTGCATCTTTTCTTAAAAATTGCATGACTAATTTAGTTTGATGCAACATCTTTCTATGAACAAACCTCTTTTAATTGGTTAGGTGGGTGACCTATGTTTTGCGTAAGAGTCTTTCATTTTGCTTATTCCAAATTAGCCTTAGCCAACTGGCATCTTCAGTGGAACAATCCGAAGAATTGGAGAGAGAAAGGAAATGTGATTTTGGTAGTGCTCTAAAAATCGGTTTCGTTATTCGTGCGGTCCAACACTGAATAATGATTAATCAGATTAATCAGGGATTAATCAGAGATTAACCATTTTTGAATATTTTAATATATTTAATTATATTTATACACAACTGCATATGAATATATACAATTAATTTTTGAAAATGTCTAAATATTATGCAAGACAATATCTATATGTGAAGTTATAAACCATGATATGATGAACAACAAGACATATGAATAAATAGTAAAAAAGAAGTAAGAAAACTTATCTCTTCGCATTAGTAATCTAAGATTTTAAATTTTATAGCATAAATATAAATAAAAAAACTTACCTGCAAAATAAGATAAATAAAGAAATAGTTAATTTATCAATCAAAATAATGAGTTTTAAAGAATGATGGAGAAAGGTTGCTAAATAAGTTAATTTGAAAAACAATCAAAAATAATAAAAATAAGTATCACTTTTTGCAAAATATACAATAATAAAATATCATAATTCGTTTACTATTTAATAAATAACAGTTCATCTGCTATTTAATAAAAGATAGTTATCAAATCATCAACATCACAACATAAAATACTTAGCGATCCACACACATAAAATGATAAGTTTTTCAAATAAAAAACATATGGAATGCCTAAATGATTAATCAAATTAATCGGATTAATTGGGCATTAATCGGGGATTAATCATTTTGGACTCGATTAATCGTCTGAGCGCATAATCAGAGTGCTTAATGTAATATTAAGTGGGCTGTCAACGAATCGGATTAATCGGCCGATTAATCCGATTTTAGAACACTGGATTTAAGTGCCATTGCTCGAGAGATCTTAAAACATATCTTATTGAGTTGAACACAATTCCATGTACGCAAATGCATGAGCTTTGACCTATATAGCATGGACACTTTTATTATGAAATCATTAATCTTTTCTACTTCTTTAGAAATAAACTTGTCACGTGTCTGTGTCCGTATTGTGTTCATGTATTTGTTTCTTAGGCTTTAGGTTTATTCCAATCTACTTTTACAAGAAACTAATAATGTGCTTCTGGGTTTTCTGATGGTTAAGCAGCTCTTTTCGCTACCATATGTATATTGAAGAAGCCCACAATGACTAATTCATGTTTCTGTTGATAGTATAATAGTTGGTGCATAATACATGAGAGGGCACTCAAGTCAATGGTGAAAATATACACAGAGCTTTAACACAAATTTACCCTTCACTCCATGGTTCACAGTCGCGGTCTCGGCCGCCGACTCGGCGGGCACTGAGACGGATCGGTCTCGGTGACTCGGATCGGTATCGGACGATACGCGCAAAACGCTACATAGAAAGCTAAAAAATTCTGAAAAAATCACGATAAATCTTAAAAAAATGTAGACATCCATATCATGTATCACATGTCCAAAATATATCACCTGCACGCTAAACATAAAGCAAAAGTATAAATACACGCGTCGTCGGTAGAAGCATATCAAAATACATGCACAATATAGTAAATTGAACAAATTACATTCATAAATACATGCTAATGTAGTTATTTCCACATTGAATTGCGATGAGGCACAAAATTATCATAGTGCCGAATCGACCGAGTCAATTCCGATTCTCGGCCTAGTCAGTCTCCTCTGAGTTGAGTCGACCGACTCGTGACTCAGACTCGTCTCGGAGTGGGCCGAGACGGATACGACTCGGCTGACTCGTCTCCTACTCGGCCGAGTCTTTGAACCATGCTTCACTCTTTACACACATGTGGGTATTTAGGGATGGAGTCATCTTTTGGATGCTTGTGCAGAACAACATGTAATTCTATAGGTCAGAGCCATCAGGCTATAGAGTCTAATCAAGTTGACAGATTGTCACAAACATTGCCATGTTCAACACTATTTCTTGCTCACTGAAACCTATTCTTATTGATGGAAGAATTTATGTTGGTTTAACAATGTAAAGGTTGCTCTATATAAGATAGACACCCATCATTGTGCGAGTGCTCCAAAAGTTAAGCTAGAATTTAGTAGGGTCTAAATACTTGTAATAATAAAGAAGATAGTGTTGTGAAATTGCTTTGTTTTCAAGAGGAGATGATGGTCAAAGAAGATCCAATCAAGGTGGAGAAGAAAAAGAACTTAGAAAAGAAAGAGATCAAAGAAAACAGTGTGGCAGTCGACATGCCCGTCCACCATACACAACAAAGAAGAAATGTGGCTCAATTTGTCGACAGATAGCATGCACTATTGATAGGAATTAGGCTCCCATCGACAGGTGCTCGGGCCTGTCGACAACCAAAGGCGCAAAATCAAATTCAGGTTTTTTCCGGGCACGTTCAGGTTTTCTTTCTGGTGGACTCTGAATAGAACTCAAATTTTATTCATTGAAAGATTTGTTTCCAAAGATTGGAGGGTTTAGAATTATTCTAGATTAAGAAAATCAATTCCTACAAGAATTGATCAAGTTGTTTAAGCATCAAACGACTAAAATCATCCATAGTTCGAATATGATTTGTATTCTAAAACTATATAAATAAAGGTTGTAACCTAGTATGTTGAAACCTATAATACACGGATACAGACACGGGATACAGACACGACAAGGCACGGGACATGAGAAAATCTAAAAAATTAAGATATGGGGACACAACAAGCAATATTTTATTAGTATTATTATTCTATATAAATAAATTTATAAACTCACATGCACTACAACAGAAATGGGTTAAGACTTTTTACGGCTGTTCTTCTGACTTTACAGACTTTTCATCGCGGTTCTAAATAGAATCACCGTTAAAAGTTTGACTTTACAGACTTTTCACCACTGTTTTGGTGGGTCTATTTAGAACCGTCGTGAAAAGTCTGTAAGCTAACTTTTCACAGCGGTTCTAGATAGAACCAACGTGAAAAGTCTCACTTTTATAAATTAAATTGTTCAACATGTAACAAAATAGATACAAAATAAACTGTAACAAAACTTTACCAAAATGTGTTTGAGCTATGTCCAGGCTGAGTTTGACCGTTCGGGCAAGTCAGAACAGTTGACTCGTGTCGGGCACGAACTGATAGTCCAACATGTGTCGTGCACGTGTTGGGCACATGCCTGCACTTACCTGACATGGACACATCGGCCCTGGGCACGTGTTCGTGCTTCATAGATTGAAACACAAGGAAAATATAGAAAATCAATGCCAAGAAAAAGTTAGGTGACGGTGCAAAGAGAAAATGAATACTCTTGTAAACTTGTTGGATTCAAGGGGAAGGTAATTGCTCTTGTGGGAATCACGGAGAAGGTTAGATCTCTTATACCAAGTTTATTAATAAAACTCTCTCAATTCTCTCCCTGTGGACGTAGGTCTGATTTGACCGTATCACGTTAAATCCTCATGTTATTTCTCTCTTATCTTGATATTGCTCTTTTGCTTTACTACTTTTCTTTTGCAAATATTACATATTGTCATGGTTCCACAATGTCGATCACGGTCTTGGCTGCACAACAGTTGGAGTCATAATCTGATTGTTAGTTTGGTCTCAACATATAGCCCTATTAACGTTTGATAGTAGGTTACATTTTAGTTGTGTTACTTGGTGTCAAACAAATTTTAAAAATGAAAGAGAAATAATAACTTGTTAGTCAACATCCCGATAGAGTTTCGTCATGATACTTGGCCTCTCATATCTCTGATGACAGTTTTGGCATAACTACAATAACTATTTTGAGATGTGATGTGTAGACATAGCAAAAGCGAATAGTCACATATGAAAAAGTGTAAATACATGTTTTCTCCAAAAAAAATGTGTAAATATATAGGGTCATGCATTCTATGATTTCTTACTTCACATGGCTTCATGATCAATGGTAATCACTTTGAGCATTTATCCAATACCACTGAGTCGGGGATTTGTATTAATAGAATATCGTAGAAGATTAAATTGTAGCTGATGCTAATTTAAGTTGTATATCACAAGTATGTTTTTATTTCTCCATGATGACAAAACACTTTACTAAATGATATAACAATGATACATGCATGCTACGTAGCGTGGACACTCATATCATGTCGTGTCATGTCCAAAATGTGTTTGACACGCTTGTTGTCTTATTTTTAAGAATTTATTGCGTATCTGCATATCGTGTCTATTTCAATGTTGTCGTGTTCATGCAACATAGCATGTAAGTTTGCCATAAAAAAACAAAGAACAAAGAACAAGAAGTTTCCAATATCCACCATAATTTTAGAATAGCTTGTCTGCTTTGCTCTGTGAATCAAGTTCCTTAAAGTTTCTTCTGTTTTAAATTTGCTTCACCCTTCTTATTCATGACTTAGAAACACAAAAAAAAAGATAAAAATGTTTATGGTTATTTATAATTAATTTAACAAAATTTAAGGATCTCTACAAATCACTATTGAATTATAAATGTGCAACAAACCCAGTTCTCGAGAGGAAAAAGATTTAGTTTATGACTAAATTGATTTTCAACTAATGAGTAATGTGTATAGAGATAATATGCAAGTTCTTTGGTTTATGTATTTTTTTTTCACTCCTATGCCAGGATATTGTAAGGGATTTGTATTAGATAGTTGAGACTAGGGGAAAAAAATAATCGGATCTTGATAGGCGAGAGAAAGAGGAAGTAGAAACGTGGTGATAAGCTAATACTTTAAAGAATTTTAGAATCTTGACAGAAATGGGATGCAACCTTGCAAGATAGAAAGGAGGGTATAGTACGCATTTAACCAAGAAATACTGAGGAGGGACCATTTTTTGCTACTTCCAACCAATCATCCATCAAACTGGTGAGATTGAAGAGGATTTTGATTATGGAATTCTTTTCATGAATCATTCATCATAGCGTCAAAGTGGGATGGCAAAGTAGAGAACTAATTTGGAGTATTATGTTAAAGAATACTGGAAATTGAAGGATTATGAAATAGATGTACAGCAACCTTGTTTATGAATGATATGTTAAATTCAGCAAATCCCAAATAAAGATATATGTACCATGTTTATGAGATCAGAGGCTTGAAATTCATTTTGATCCAAAGTGTGGTCTATACTAAGCTTATCTGATCATCTTTCTTTTTCTATCCATATTCGATATTCACACTTTCTTTCTCTTTCGACCTTATCTAACCTCCGCCTGAAGCAGTCTAGTTTCCTATGTAGCAAGGCATCCATTCAGGTTCAGGCATGGTTTCTTTTTCTGTTTCTTTTTCCTTTTTTTTTAATTTGAGAGGATGGTTCGTGTGAGGTTTCTAGACATTCAGTTTCTTGATGTGTTTTATAATAGATGGGGTTATTTAAAAATTGGGATATTGGAGATGGTATTTTGTTATCAATTGTTTTTAAATGAATAAACATTGGAATAAATAAAATTAATTGCTTTATTTGTCAGAATGAAGTTCAGTTTATTCTGTTACATATGTACTTATCGCAAGTGAAATGAAGATCCACGGTTTGTCCTGTAAGCTCCAAGTATAGACTTCAATGTACAATTAGTTCTTAATCTAGGGTCAGGTTCAGTTCAAGATTCTTTATCTGATCTGTGTTATGTGATTTAACCGTCTATGTTTAGATCCTTAGAACATGGCTTAGTTTTTCAATGAACAAAAAGAACCATTATTTTCATTTTCCTTCCCATGGCCTTTTCCTCTAACAAGCCCCGATATTATAAATTGTGTCATTGTGAGGGTGAAAGTTCTGTAGAATCTTCCTGTCGATTGTGTCATATTTGTGATGGTTTGCAGGATAATCGGCTTCCTGAAGATTCTATACACGATCTTGCCCGTGACCTTGTTAAAGCTCTTCAGTAAGTGCTGTCCATTTTATTTTTTAACAATGTAATTAAATTCATGAATCAATATATAGAATCTTCTGATGCATGTTACTATCAGGTTTCTGCACTCTAAGGGGGTCATTTATTGTGATCTAAAGCCATCAAACATCTTACTGGATGAAAATGGATGTATGAAGGTGCCTGTGATTTATTTGCCATCACTCCTTTGTTTTGAATTATAAACCATGTTTGTAACTTATCTCTTAATCGTTTGCGTTTCAGCTTTGTGACTTTGGATTAGCAAGAAGATTGAGTGAAATAGAGAAAAGTTCCCTCACCAAGGTTAGTTCCTCAATATTTGATTTTGGTTTTTGAGTATGTGGGTATCAGTTACATCTCCACTTTCCATATTTCCTGAATATAATTATTTTAATTTGTCAATGCTATGCATATTAGCTGCCACAGTCAAGAGAGGAACACCCTGTTATATGGCTCCTGAGCTGTTTCAGGATGGAGGAGTCCATTCCTATGCTTCTGATTTCTGGGCACTTGGCTGTGTATTGTACGAGTGCTATGCTGGAAAGCCTCCTTTTACAGGAAATGAGTTTACGCAATTGGTAAATTCCATTCTTTCAGATCCCATGCCACCTCTTCCTGATAGCCCCACCAAGTCCTTTCTGAATTTGATAAAATGTCTCCTGGTGAAAGATCCAGCAGAAAGAATACAATGGCCTGAGCTTCGTGAGCATAGTTTTGGAGGACAAAATTCACTCCAGTTCCTCTACCCCCTCAGCCTGCTTTCAATAATATGCTTCAGCTTTCTGCTAAACCATATCTTTTGGAGAGAAATGGTGATAGACCTTCCCAACAAAGAACACCTCCCAAACGGCATGAAAATAATGTAAATGGTGTTCTTAAGCAGAATGAGAATTTTTCTTCAGGGCATAAAGTCTTGGAAACACCTTCCAAGAATGCACTCAGCGGTAGAAAAACTCAAACAAAATCTTCTGGGAGAGTTGAAGATAAACATAAAGAGACCTCCAATCCTGGCAAGGCCGTGAATCTTCTCAGGATGTCGAGGGTCGCAAAATTGAATTTGCAGAGAGAGAATGAAAAGGAAAATTATAGGCGCCCCTTGCCTAAAATATCTGAGAATGATTCTGAAGTGAAACTAGAGAACAATGATATGGAACTTGATTTCAGTGATAACCCTGAGGATGATGCACCTGATGAATCTGATTCTGAAAATCCCGCTTGTACTCCTGGAGAAAAAATGCTAATTCAGAATGATAATGAAAGTGTTGAAGAGATAGATCAGAACATGAATCAGCCTGAGGTTTCTCCTGAAAACACTGTCATCATGTCTGAAGACATTAAGGAACCAGAGCAGGACCATACTCAGAACCCATTGAAGTTACTGCTACCCCACCTAGTGTCAATCTTCATAGAAAAGGTCAGCGCATACAAGCAACTCCTGGGAGTGTTCCTGACGCAGAATCGTCCAGGTCATCTAATAATATTTCTGAAGTGTTTTGGCATTCAAATGATCTCTTAGTCAAGCCAGTAATGCCTAGTAGGAAGGTTGATAAGGCGTCAGATGCTATCCCATTACTTCCTTATGCTGTGCCTGCACTTGATTATGTTAAGTTACCATCAGAGCAGCTGAGTACACTGAACAGTCACATAATTCATAGTTTGAATAGCTCACAAGTCTCTGAGAAACAGAATGCTATAAGATACTTAGAGACTTTAAGTGGAAATGCAGGTGCTGCAAATATCATAACCAATGGGCCAGTCATGCTGTTGCTTGTGAAAATGTTGCGGCTTTCTAAGGTGTCTGCCCTGCGGGTTCAGCTTGCTTCAGTGATGGGATTGCTGATTCGCCATTCCACTTGTATTGAAGCTGATTTATCAAGTTCCGGTATTATTAATGCATTAACTAATGGCTTAAGGGACAAGCAAGAAAAAGTAAGGAGGTTTTGTATGGCTGCTTTAGGGGAGTTGCTATTCTACATTTCTACACAAAATGACAGTGACAGCAAAGAGAACAATTCTGCGGAGTCACCCTCGAAGGACAGTCGACACCTTTCTGGTTGGCAGGTTAGAATTATATAGTGCTTCTTTTCATCTTTATCCTTGTTGCTCATTTTGTTTATACAAGCCAGTTTTCAGAATGAATTATGAAGTTTAGTCTAGCCTTTATAACCAGTTTTGATCATGCAAACCTTATAATATCAACACAGTGCTCGGTTTAAGTATTAAAAATTTTCCTCTCATTGAAGTTAATATCTCACTTGGACCAGCTAGACACCTTATGTCTCTGTCCCATGATTTTAAACCTGTCTACTGTGATCTTTGGAAGAATGGTTTATTAGCTCAATGCAGAAAATCAGGTAGAAGAATCACCTTTTGGTTACACAATTTTAGCCGGTAGACCAATCTGTTTTTAATATAAGTAAGTTTCTTTTAGTTTTTTAGCACGCTGTCTTATATGGCTTCCTTGATCGATGATCTGCAGCAGCCTGTGAGTCGATGGATAAAATATTAAATCTGAACTAATGATGTCTAGTAAGCTGAGGATAAAAATGGCATGAAAGTAGTATACTTTTTTTTTTATCTTCCTTTTAATTCCTTATTTGCCAGCTACAGACAACCCTGACTCTCTACCTTGTCTCTCATGATTTTTTCTGTGTAGGTTGCTTGCTAACTCAATATTAATCTCACACGCATAGTTCCTGTTATATGTCCAGACTTCATTTTCTAGACATTTGATTGTAGATTATGAGTGTCGTATCTTATATAAATTGTACTTGAAACAGATCCCCAGTTCTGTTATCGCATTGGTGGCATCTATCTTGCGCAAGGGAGAGGATGATGTAACCCAATTGTATGCGCTGAAAACGATTGAGAACATATGTAGTCAAGGCGGGGACTGGACTTCTCGTTTTGCTTGTCAAGATGTTATTGGAAATCTTTGTTACATATATAAAGCCACAGGGAAGCAAGAGAGCACAAGGCTCATTGCCGGGTCTTGTTTGGTCAGACTTGCTCGTTTCAATCCACCAAGCATACAGTTTGTCTTTGAGAAGCTTTCGTTCAAAGATACGGCATCTGCTCTCGTTAAGGGTAGTTCTAGAGAACAGCAGATTAGCTTAAATCTCCTCAACATGGCTATCCTTGGTGGTCACACTATCACAAACATTGGTCGGCATCTTGTTTCCCTTGTGGAGGAAAAATTCTTGGTTCCAGGCCTTCTTTCACTTATTGAGCAGGGAAGTGAAGTTTTGCGTGGAAAATCACTCGTCTTTGTAGCCCTTCTTTGTAAGAACAGCCGCAGATGGCTTCCCCATTTCCTTTGCAATGCTAAATTGCTCTCAGCAGTTGACCGGTTGGTGAAAGAGAAAGATGCCTTCATTCAGCAGTGCATGGAGGCCTTTGTGCAGTTAGTTGCTTCTACAGTTCCAGAGATACTCGAAACTGTTTACGGGGATATGTTACAGATGATGGGAGGCAAGCGACATGGACCAATAGCATCTTTGACTGGACGAAATAATACAAAGAGCACTGCTCATCTGTTTCCCGTTATTCTACATCTTCTTGGAAGCTCTTCTTTCAAGCATAGGGTGATCAGCACTCATGTCTTGCTGCAATTGGCAAATCTTGTCAAGCTTTTAGAGGCACCTTTCCAGGTACATGTGTGTTGAACTTGCAGTGCTTTATTATCTTGTTACATGTATGCGTGTTCTGATGTTCATATGCTTGGGAACAATCTCTGTTAGTTTTGGAGTTTACCTAATGCATGATCTAGAAAACTCAAGAGATTTGTGAAGGAAGTTGAGGGTTTTATTTTTTTATGATAAATGCAGGGAAGGGACGATTTCCAAATAACATTGCTTCAAGTACTTGAAACAACGACAGAGGAGCCTTCTGTCATTTTTGGTGACCCTAAGATTTTCACTAGTCGAGTTCTTCCTAGTCTCGTCAACTTGTACAAGGGAAACAGAGATACAGATGCTAGATTTTTGTGCTTGAAGATATTATTTGATGTGATGGTTCTCATCTTCAATGACACATCAGGCAATTCGCTGACAGAGGATGAGGAAATAAAGAATGACCTAAAATCAATATCTGAAACCTATTTTCTCCCTCTTTACCCCACTTTCATAGGGGATGACGATCCCATTCCAATGTATGCTCAAAAGCTTCTGGTCATACTAATTGAGTTCAACTATATTAAAGTGCCAGACATTCTCCAGCTCAAAACTATTTCTCAATTCTTTGAGTTTCTGCTGTTCGACCTTTCTAATGCAAATGTTAATGATGTCAAGCTCTGTTTGGCTCTGGCATCTGCTCCTGAGATGGACTCTAAGGTACTGTCCCATTTGCAAGTAGTAAGAAAGATTGGTAATCTGCTTGAGTTTGTGAATGCAAAAGAAATGGAAGATTTTCTGGAACCAACCTTGGGTCTTTGCAAGGCTTTCATCCTGCGCAGCATAGGGAGCAGCAAAGGCATGGCTATTTCCAAAGAGCCTGCTCTCCTATGTAATACTGCCCTTGACATGAATATGGATGTTGATCAGCAATATTATATCAAGGATATATCTGAATTTAGTAGTAACATCAGCACATTTCTAGAGTTGATTGGGAATCCTGAAGGACATATTGCAGATTTGGCATCTGAATGTGTAGTCTTGTTGCTGAAAGCAGCTCCTAAAGAAGCCACAATGGGCCTCTTAACCAACCTTTCTAAAACTAGCAGTCTCCTGGATGCACTGTGCCATAGTCACTCTGGTCTGCTGCTGCTGCGTCTTCTCCATGCCCTTGCCTTCTCTTGCCGACAATACCTCTCTCAAGCAATGATATTATCAATATCAATACCGGATATCAAGCGGATAGAAGTTCTTGTTTCAGATCTCAAGAGTTCCGTGTACCTGGTGTCCCTGAGGCTGCCTTCAGTTTAGGCTGTGAGTTGCAGCGCTTGCTTTGTTGTGTCTGATGTTATACATATACCCTTCGTGTAAGGTGGTTTACTCAACTTTTCCTTCATTCACTAGTAACTAAGTTTTCCATTTATTTACGACAGTTTCTTTGAATTTCAGGAATTCAACAAGCCATTTTGACTTGATAGAGGTCAATACTGCAGTAATTTCATGACTTGTTTTATAGCTCCCTGCCTCTCTTCCAGGTCAGTTCACTTGCCCCTTGGATCCAATTCAAGGCCGTTATTGTTTTGTAGCTGTGTTAATTGAGCTACACTCCAGTTATGCCTGACAAAGAATCTTCTTGGTTTGCTAAGGAAACTTATTTGGATCCAATTACTTTATTCTGTATAATAACTGTATAGCAATCGCAGTGCTAATGCATACAGTGCAGCTGTCATTAAAATGTGAGAGGGCAATGCCAAAAATGTGATGCTGTTCCATTGGCAATGGTTGGTATTTTATCGCTGCCTTTTGTATTTTAGTTGCAGTGTACGTCTTGTTTCAAGTAAGATGAATGTGTTGCAGCTGTTGTATCTGTCTTCTTTAGAGTTCCAAATAAAACTATAGTTCATGTATAATGAGCCTTTTTCAGATCCTATATTCTGCTAATACCACAAAAAGAAACCTAATTCTATGTGCTTTTCTTTGATTAGTGCAAATCACCATGACTGATGAGAAACATTAAACAGAGTGGTATGAAGTAAGGAATTATTTCTTTATTTCACAGTTTGCCTGACAAAGAATCTTCTTGGTTTGCTAAGGAAACTTATTTTGTTCTTTTTGTTAATCTTCTGGTCTTTGTTATGAGCAGAGCAACTCGAGCAATTCTACACCGTGTTTAAAATGAAAAACAACTTTCAGTGTGATCTATTTAGCTTGATAATCATAGTGATCTCTGCATCACCGAAACTTGGTTTTCCTTGCTAGTACTATAATATGTCATTTCCTGTTTAGTTCACCTCCACATCATGAAGACATAATATCTAAAATGTTAGTACTGAGGCATCCTTGCCAGAACTAAGTCACTGTTTTCACTCCACAATATTCACACGACACTCGGACATCTCTAGACAATTAATAGCACTCTTGCACATGATGGAAGAGCTCATAGGCGCAGGGGAGGTTTCCCTACATGTTTCGAATGTTCTCTTGTTAGGGAACAGGGTATGAATTATCCACCCTGTCATTGAGAAAACATAGCTGCAGCCTGCAGTGATCTTTTGCCCCTTTCCTGAAAACTTTTTGAGTTTAGAAATTAGGTGTACTGATTCTTCAGTTTAACTGACCCCTTCACAGAGTTTCCAGACCATTTTGGTATCCATACACTCAAGACTTCATAGAAACAGGTAGTTATGAAGAGGATGAGCATACTTGGGCAATATGTCCTTGCTTGTGACATTCATCTGAGAGGGTGTTGCACAACGGACTGATATGCTTTGATACCACTTGTTGTGGATCAGCGCAGCGGAAAGACAAGAACATCGGGCATCAATAAGAAGAAAAGATAAGATATTTCAAAATAGAGAAAGCCAACACAGAAGTTCCATCGATCAAACAGATCATGTGTACGTCTACAGGAGAAGAGGAGAAATTTTATTAAACTTTAGAGGAGTACAATGATAAATACTTACACCTCTTGCTAAGAAAATTACAAGCCCTCCGATGGCCGCCTAGAACAGCGAACCTTTATGGCTAAATCTTCTCTCACGAATCTCTCACTTTTTTTCTTAATTTTCTCTTTCATTGAAGGCCACCCCAAGGGGTTATTTATAAATCAGAGGATCATCCTCGTCATACATAAACTCTAATAATACAAACAACACCACCTCAGAGGAAAAAGAAACTCAAATCCAATTAAAATTGAAAACAGAATCTGAAAAGAAAGCTGCCAACATGTCGATTAATCGACTAATCTAAGATAATTAGTTGACTAATCCTGCCATTAGTCGACTATACAGTCGACTAATGAGATGCACCTACTATCTGTTTGCGCCATTAGTCGACTCTTGAGATGCCATTAATCGACTAATTTTTTATTAGTCGACTGCTCTTGGTCATGAGTTGACTAATCTGTACACCAACTATGCAAAGCTGTCCATTCTTAATCTCTGAAGCTTTGTCTACCTTCACGATGTATTCCACTCACAATCCTAACAATCTCCCCCTTGACTTGAATACGTCCAAGTCCGAGAATAGTCACCATACTCTACGTACTCACATTAATATAGAATTGAATAATTCTTGACTTCGTCTCTTTCTTACTCTCTCTTCTATATAACCTCCTCATGGGGTTCACAACTTGATTAGTTCGAACAAGTTCAGACCCGACCTAAACTTGAACCTATCGATCTCCTTGATCCATGCAGGATGTATGGGAATTTGCTTCAACACAGGAGTAATGATCTGGACTTTCTTGTTGTGTGCCGACGTCGTCTAGTCTCAATCTACCTTCGGGGTAAAGCTGAATATCCGAAACTCAAAACCATCATAGTCTTTGATTGTTTTGCAACCTCCAATCTTGAACTTGAAGCCGAGAATAACTGCAATTCACCAACTATAACCTCCGAATTGCGCAACATATAAATATTACTGACACACTCGGTCTGAAACTTCACATGGGCATCTTTGAAAACTTTCACAAGATCACTTTTAAAACTGAAATTGAACTCTTCTCCATGTAGGGCTCCAAGAGAGATAAGATTGTATTTCGATTCAGGAACATTACGAACGCCTTGAAGAGTAGTGATATATCCATCATAATAACGAAACTGGATTATTCTTTCGCTATCACTTTGCTCGTAACAAAATTCCCTATGAAGACCTCTTCCTTTTGAACCGAAGTGTATGAGGAGAACATCTTCCTATTAGAACTGATATACTGTGAACATCTAAAATCAATATCTTTGTCACCGATCGATTTGTCTGTAATAGATAGAACACCATATTTATCTTCATCCTCTTTAGCTAGTTCTGTGATATTGGCATTTTGTTTCTTTTTGCGAGTCCAACAATCGGGTCTGATGTGCCTCTTCTTGTGACACTAGTTGCACGCTAAATTTTTTTGTTTTGAGTTACCCGTGAAACTTTTATTATTACTCTTCTCTTTTGTAAAATGAGCTGCTCGAAATTATCGCGATGAGATTCACCCGTCAACTGGTTGTCAATTTTGTCCTTATTGAGTAGATGCTCCTTGACCTTGATAGTTGATTTGCCTCTATGGATGATAGTTTTTCTAAATCTCTTGTATGAAGAGGGTAAAAAACTCAGTAATAGAAGTGTTTGATCTCCATTTTCTATCTTAAGCTCTATCTTATCTGAATTATTGATAATAGAGGAAAGTTATGCAATGTGAGACTTGATAGGTGTACTTTTATGCATGAAGAAAAGAAAGAGACGCTGTTTCAGAATCAATCGATTCGCCAACGACTTTTCATATAATGATCCTGAAGTCGCTCCCACGGCGAGGATGTTTTCTCCGAAGAAAACTCATCAACACTTCATCTGCCAATTAAAGCTGAATAAACAGTCAAGGTTTTCTCATCCAACTCATGTCAAGTTTCTTCCTTCATGTTTTCAGGCTTTCTTTCCTTCCCGAGTAATGTTTTCTTCAACCCGCTTTGGGTCAGGAAGGCATTCATCCTAATCTGTCACCTGCTGAAATTGATGACATCCTCGTACTCCTGAATATCAAACTTGATTGCAGACTTCTTCACGTTGACCTTCCTCTGATGTCAATTGTTGCGCAACAGACTGATATGTTTTGATACCAGTTGTTGCAGATCGGCACAACGGAAAGACAGGATTATCGGGCAACGATAAGAAGAGATAAGAAATTTCAAAGTGAAAAAACCAACACAATTTAATGTGATTCCACCAATCAAACAGATTGTGTTTTTGTTCACGAGAGAAGGGGGAGAAACTTTATTAAACTTTGAAGGAGTACAATAAGAAACACTTGCATCTCTCGTTAAGAAGATTACAAGCTCTTTGATGGCCGCTTAGAACAGCGAACCCTTGTAGCTAAAACTTTTCTCACGAATCTCACTTTTTTTTCTTATTTTCTTACATTGAAGACCACCCTCGAGGGGCTATTTATAGATATAGGATCAACCTAATCCTACACAAACTCTATCAATACAAATAACACCGCCTCAAAAGAAAAGAAAACTCAAATCCAATTAGAATTGGAAACCGAACCTGAAAAAGAAACTGTCAGCATGCCGATTAGTCGACTAATTCAGATAATTAGTCGACTAATCCTGCCATTAGCAGACTATACAGTCGACTACTGAGATGTACCCACTCTGTGTCTGTGCCATTAGTCGACTCCTGAGATGCTATTAGTCGACTAATTCTTCATTAGTCGACTACCCTTGGCCATGAGTCAATTACCCTGTGCACCAACTATGCAAAGCTGTCCGTTCTTGATCTCTTAAGCTTAGTCCACTTTCACGATGTATTCCAGTCACAATCCTAACAGAGGTCTCATATGCTTCATTAAATATTTGGAGCCAGTGGTATCAGAGAGAAGAAAATGTTTTATCTTGGTGTATGTCGGCCTCAAAATACGAACATTATTTCTCTAAACATGTAGGCAGGCGGCCTTGAACATGTGATCTCTCCCATTCCAAACAAGTGTTTTATAAAGGCTTGTTTTTCTTCTCTCATTTCCCCCCTTGTTTTTTTATGTGTGTTTGTACCAAATACCCTAGCTGTTTATCAGCACTCTTTTTAAGTTCCTCTTTCTTTTATGTATACTCTACTTGGCTGTGTAAGATAAAACTCTGTAAGGCAGCAAACAATATAAGGTGAAGGAGAAAAAGATTTGTCCAGAATGATGAGCAGATGAGTGCATTTTCACTCAAGCCATCTTTTCTTGTTGGTTGATCATTTTACTACGGACAATGTAAAGAAGCAAAATAACATATTTTTGGAGGCTTGTTATCTGTGAATCAAGTGTATAATTTGACTGCATGACAAACATTCACCACTGTAAAACTGCAGTCTACCAAAAAATCTTGTGATTGATTTTTCATTACCCAGCACAGTGTAAAGCAACTGTTGAGAGAGGAGATTCTGCTCCAATGTAGGTCCTTTTTTTAATTATATTTTTACCTTTTCCATTTTAATTTTTCTTTTTGCTGGATGCTAAGCCATGTGATTACTGTGTACCTTCCAGCAGAGTACCAATAATATTCCCTGACCCTTCTCTCTCTCTCTCTCTCTCTCTCTCTCTCTCTCTCTCTCTCTCTGTGTGTGTGTGTGTGGTTCATTTTTTCCATGAGAGAATCTTTTTCTTTGTGAACAGAAGGCTGCACAACATTGGCACATGCAGAAGGAGCCAAACTGTTACAGCCCTATTATTTCAAAATATCAGCTTCAATTATTTCAAATTTTGGAATTCTAGATGTCACTATGTTCACATTGGGGAGATTCTGACAGTATCTGGAGTGGTCACCCTCTCTTTTAGCCACTCCAGCATCAGGCTGCTTGTACTCAAAGAATTGAGAAGTTTCATCTGGCAGTGGTTAGTTTTCTACATCTCCAATTTGTCTGTAAAGTTGGAAAATGTTCAAATTTGTATCTGTGTTATTAGGAAAGGTTCTTCATTGTATCCTGTAAACTTGAAAACTTGCTGTTTTTTAAAATTTGTTTCAGGTTGATAAATCATCAGTTTGAATTGCTTGCTAAAGCAGAAACAGTAGTAACTAACCTCATCCTTGTAACAGTTCACTTTTTAACACTCAAACCCATAAGGATTATCATAGCATCACCAAATGAAACTTCATGGAAAAGAAAAAGGAAAATTGCAGTCCAGGTGCAGCACACAGGGCTAGCTAAAAAGGAGAATGAAAGAGAAGAGAGAGAAGCAATGTAGTAAAGCCTCTTCACAAATTTCCTAATAGGTTCCCAACTTTCTAAGCATAAAAACAAATAGATTCTCACAAGTCTCATGCCCAAAAGACCACAAAGCAGAAGAACCGTCTGAAAAGCAAGGAAGAAAAAACTCAATGATGGAGACAATGATATAGAGAAAACTTTAAGGTGAAAAGAAACTTTAAACCATAAAAATAAAAAAATGTGCCAACCTTAACACCAGCCCTTAATCAATCCAAAATATGCAGTATACCCTAATAAAATACAAGAATATGACACAAACAACAACAACAACACCGCCACCATCAGGAAATTAGCTAGGAGCCTGCATTTGCAGCCAAAGCAATGCCACAGGCCCATCCGAACAAATTCACCAAACTGCTCCTCACCGCCGCGGAGACGGGCTCCTCCGACCGGAGAGGCGCGGCGGCGGAGTGCGGCTCGAGTGAGTCGGGGTTCGGCGGGCTCGGGCTGGAAGGTATGGTGGGCAATGCGCCCTCCGGCGGGCTCGCAGCGGCGCGCTTCGGCGAGGGGAAGACCGGCATGAGGTCCGGGGAGATCGCCGGAGGGAGGGAGGAGGGGGACGTGGGGAGGGAGGAGGGGGATGCAGAGATGGAGGAGGTCTGAGATGAGACTGGGGTTGTGAGGAGCAGGAGAAAGGTAAGCGTGGGGACAAAGAGAGGAGAGTGGTGGCCATTTGAAAAGAGTTGGGAGGGGAGTAGTAGAGTGATTTTGGAGTTGGCAATGATGAGCGTGAGATTGAGGAGTTATAGAAGAGTGGGGAAGCGAGAGGCATGGTGGGGTTGGGGGACACGTGGCACGTGGTGGTTGGAGGAGGGTGACAGGGTGGCATGTTGGGCTAGATGACAAGGGTGAGGGATCTTGGAACATGGAGTGGGTCATATCTCCTTTCTCATTCTCTAGTGAGACTCTTTTGCTTTTTTTCCCCTCCTTTTCTTGTTTATTATGAAAATTGTGATATAAGCGTAAGATTTGAATATTCCAATTAAACTCTCACATTTATGAGGTTATTATTAAAGGTAGAGGAAATAAAAGGTTCTTCTTAAAGTTTCTTCTCTTTTGATTTTCACTTCCTGTTGGCATCAAAAAGTAACCCAAACGAAAACAAGGGTTGTAATATATTTTTAATTCGGAGTCTTCTTGTTATAACTCACTTATTTTACCAATTCTCACATTTTTTTTATTTTCTTTCTTTTAGCCCTTTTTAATAAAATCTTGTAGACTTACGTCATGACATTTGCCGTGAGGGATCTAATAAATGAAGAAAGAAATTTTAACCACGCATAGAGCTTAGTGGTTCTTATATGACTTGAACTCGAATAATTGTACTATATATCTTTTATTATATGAGTGAACGTGTGTGCTCCGTTGGTGTAACACCCTGATTCTTAAAAAAAATCATGATGTAATATTTTAATTCTTGATTTAAGAGGTTATACAGATTTTCTGAGGTGATGATCGAATTAATCTGGTATAAAAATGGATTTTAGAAATTTTAAGAGTAGGATAAATTGGAGACTTGAATATATACATGCTATGTATGTGTAAAAATTGTATAATACATTCATTCTTGTATGCATACAGGTATATATAAATTTACACAATATTGTAACTATATGTATTAAGTCGTGAATGAGTATATTGTATAAACACAAGAAATACAACCAAATCCTACATCAAATACCATAATATATTACTATGTGTGGTTAGTGGAAGTGGTAGGTGTGCATGAGAAGGGGTGATGAAGCGCTAGGATGTTTAGTAAAAATATGTGTATAGGTTGTATGTGGAGAGATGGAGAGATATTATTAAAGTGAGACAATAAGTAAATATGGAAGGGGTTTTGTGCAAATAGGGAGAGAAATAATTCCCTTATCTCTCTTCATCCTCCCTCTTCAACAGGATGAGTCTATTAAAGAAAACCTCAAAAAATTTCATCTCCCAAAAATCTCTTCCCCTGCAATTCCCACTTCCCCTCTCTCAATCTCTTTCCCTCCTTCGCTCTCTTTTCCCTTTCTCCCTCTCTGCCTCGTGTGTGCGCGGCAGTCGCATGCGGAGCACGCTGGCCCACGGCGGCGCGCGCGGCGGGCGGCGACCACGGCGGTGCGCACGACAGGCGACAGTCAGAGAGATAGGAAGAGATTTAGTTGAGGGAGACTTAACCCAAATCATTCTCTTTTTAATTTCAAATTCAATTTCTGAAAATTGAATGCCAAATTAGTGATGCTATAAAATTGTTGAATGCTTTAGAACTCATGGTGGTGAGATTTGTCTTGATCCATCTTCCTTTTCTTAAAATTTCAAATTTTAGAAAGATCCATGGGCTTGATAAATTTGTGCTTAGATTCTAAAATCAATTATATATTACCATACTTTGTTCTTGATTAGATGATAGAAAAATACTCTTGATTGCCCTAGTTTGAGTTGATGTCATGTGTGGATAAGTAGACTACATTTAACTTATCAAATTTTGCTACCGATAATTCTTAGCCTTATATGCATAATAATTATCATCGAAATGAACTAGAATGTGATTATTCAATCATGGGTAAGTGAGAGACTTTTAAGCATGTAAGAGCATCGATGATTGAACTATAGTTTCATATCAAGGAAATCTTAATGAGATGGGGGTGAGGGGAATGATTAAATGAATTAGAATTAAATTTGGACGCTTGTTTACGGTTACACTATAAGATTCGATTAAGTATATTTTTAACGAATTCCTGCTTGATTGAAAATAACATTATATATTTTATTTCATGGAGTATCTACAACTTAATAATTTCAGAAATCAAGAGTGTCATCGGTAATTAATATAGGAGTGAGAACAAGATAACTCCTTATTCAAATCAAGCTTTTACTTCCGTTAACATTGTTCAAAATTTCATTGACTAGTTATGTCAGAGATCCTAAAATTGTGTCATGTCTAAGAGGTAAAACATATGTGACCAACAATTTTGGTGTCGTGAACCTAATGATGAACCGTTTATAGCAATAGTATTTAAACCATGTGCATAAAGAACTAACTGCTACTAAACACAATTAATAAGGAATAGTCTTTGGTGGGATATGGATAGCTTGCATAAATCATTAGTTGCTTCTAGTTTTTAGATAAACCAAAAATTGGTTCTTCTTAATGTAGGATAAAGAGGGGCCCTAGTGTACAAGTTTAAACTAGTTTTTGTTTTATAAATTTCTAATGTGTGGATGAGATGTGTTGAAAGTGAAAAGGGTTAGGTCGGATATTTCAAAACTTGAGGTCTGATATCTAAGTTAATTGAGTTGCCGAATCGGATTGAATTTTTTTGGTTTCGCCCCTGATAATGAGACATGTAAGTCATTAATTCTTGGATTTGTTAGAAGAAATCTTTCCAGTGCTAATAATATTAGGTTCTTTTATGGGTGAGAATGATGCCTTGTACGGTGTAGCACCCCGTATAGTGGGTCAACTTTCTAACATCGATTTATATGAATGTTTTAACTATACTCACGATATACTTTTCTATGAGAGAATAAAACCTTTTAATAACAGATTGACTTAAATTGTTAAATCATTGAAATTAAACTAAACTATGTTTCTTCTATTGAATCGACTAGATTTGAGAAATCTATTTGGAAATTGTCGATGAAAGTAATTCATTCACCTTTTATTGGTTCCAAGTTAGGGAAGGTTGGTGTATATTGATATTATATTCAAATTATATCATAATCTTTCGTGTTGATCAGAAGGAGAAGGTTAATTATATAGAAATGTTGATCTCTTTCTAAGTTCTACTCCTTGATTTTAAGTGGTGTAAAATATATCCCGCATATTGGACTAAGACTTTCTTTTTAGCATGTAATCCCTTGAATGAAAACTAAGTGCTTACTTTAAACTAAAAATATAATGTCCGCCTACATGTCTTGGTGTGATAGTAAAGAGGAAACTTAAATGGAAGTATCCCATGGTGAGAAGTAAATTATTTGTTATAATAATGATCTATTGTTTTAGTGTTAACCTTAGTATGAATAAATTAGGAACTTGCCATAGTCCGATGAGACAAGTTATCATATAGCAAAAATTAGACATAATCAATTATTGCAAATGAATTTAAGAAATTTATGAGATATATAAGATGATGATAAGTAAAACTGTAACTAACCGTGAACCATGAAATTGAACCTTGTTGAGATGGTAACGAAAATCAGAAGTCCAAATGTAGATATTAATATCGAACTAACCATAATAACTGTTGCTAGACTAATACTGGATAATTGGTATCTCTTCTAGAGTAATATATATAAACTAAGAAAATAAACTACTTTGAATAATGAATGTTGTGGATCTATGAAAATAAAGTGAATAAACTAGAAAACCCAGTGATGGATTCACTATTAACTAATCCAAACTCAATCAACTTTAATCTCTAATTTGTACGACATTAGTGAACGATCATAGGGCGACGAGCTAGTTAGTGCTCAAGTATGAATATTAAGTAGAAATGAATATGAAATGAGTTACAATTATCAATTAATAGACCAATAATCTAACCGATATATGTTGATTATGATTATTACCTAATTGCTAGGGATATAATTATTTGTATAGTATCTGTACACATACAATTGTGATATATCATATAACCATATATAATTGATAACTTGTTGATGATGGTTTATTGATTGATATGCTTGATGACTAGTAAAGTATGTACTCTCGTTCTCAAGTAATAATTTCTACTGAAATAAAGGATGCGTGTAAGTTTGAATCTAGTGGACTATTATTAACTTCAAAGCATGCTAAGACTTTAGTCATGGATAAGCAGTGTAGTCAATTTCATTCACCAAAATACCTAATATGTGAATAAAAATCATAACTAGTTAAAAGAACTAATCATATGACCAAGGACGAGTATTGAGAATGTAATTAATTGTTTGATACGTCATGAATGAATGATAAATGTAAGTGGTATGTATGTCTGAATGCGCGCATGTAATGAATAGTTACACGAACTTGATCGTGTGCGACATACCAATTATATGATTGGTGATTGAAAAAAGTATATCACAATTTAACTGACACTTTGTGTGTTACCTTGATAGTTGACGTGTATGTGATGTTGTGTATGCATGTTGTGTTATTTTTATGCATATGAAGGAAGGGGTCGGCTGGAGCCGGTACATGTGAAGAAGAGGTATGACATTGTGTGCTGTGATACGAAGGAAGGGGCCGATGAGAGCCGGTAGGTGCAAAGACGGAGTTCAATATTGTGTGTTGAAATACAAAGGAAGGGGCTGACAAGAGTCGATAGGTGCGAAGACGGGATATGACATTGTGTGTTGTGATACGAAGGAATGGGCCGATGGAGCCGGTGGGTTCGAAGACGGAGGAATGTGAAATTTTGTTTTATTATAAGAGAAACTGGAATATTATATGATGTGTGTATGTGTACGAGTTAATTCATGTAGTACTTGAACTGTGATACGATATACGATATATATATAAGTATGTTTGTGATATATGTTTTATCTGGATTAACTTATTATGATCTGAGTATCACCATGTATAGTATATGGAATACATATACATGAAATGAATTCGGTAATAAACTAAGTCACTAAAGAAAAATATTCGATATAACCATAAACCCTGTAAATACAATGTAGAGATTTAAGTTATAGAGTCATTGATCGAAAGAGTCAGGTCATTTTGCAAACCATAGAGATAGTTGAGTTGACTGTTTACCGTGCTATAATTATTTCTCTTCTTTATCCACACTACCCTTTGTTAATTGAAGAAAAGCATGTTTTCTCTTATTTTGACATGTATATCATTTTCTTGATCTCTTTTTTTTACTCTCCTCACTATGCTGTTGAGCTCACCCCACCCCCCCCCCCCCCCCCCCAATCCCAAGATTATATTATGTTTTCAGGTTATGCTGAGGCGAGGGCCCAATTTAAGGTTTCAAGCGTTTCGTTGAAAATTTTGTTTATATAGAGAAAGTATTGGAGTTATAATTTTTGTGTATTTGTAAAACTTCATGTTGTATATGTTTATAATTTTATTTGATGTTATTTATAGCATGAGTTAGATGGCTATGATCTTGATGAGTTAGATTTATAAATAATTTAGTATTATGTTGTGGAAGCCGAGAGGGGTACTCTCGAACCCATTATATTATGATTGTTGAGATGTTATATATGGATAAGTAGGCCTATGAGCCGAAATATTATTATTATATTGCGTGGGTGTTTGATATATCATGATTTGGATTAATAGCCCTGTAGGTTGATATTGATATATATTGTATTTAGGACAAGTGACAAAATACAGAGGAGATACTACCGAAATTTTTGAAAAATCAGATATGATGATGATAATCTATTGATTAATAAAGATGTTTATATTAATTAAGGATATTGAAATCTGGGACCGTTACAATTGGCTATGAGTTTAACAAAGCAACCGATTGGAAGACAATAGGTGAAGACACAAATATTGACCTCCTTCATGTGTGATGTTCATGTGACAAATATGAGTCCTTCATGTGTGATGTTGATGGGGACATCTCGTGACTTAGTTTATTTTAATTGGTATTTCTTTTGTTACTTATTTAGTTGTTTACTTTAGTCCCACATTGATTGCATGGGGAGTTCTCTTTGGCTGTAAGCCTATATAAGGTCAAGACTGTTGTTGAGTTATAAAGCTGATGATAGAAAATTGAAATGATTGTTTAAGCTTTTAT